>CALNHX010005995.1:0-97186 GCA_940337035.1 Agriotes lineatus | reverse complement strand
TCTCTCTCAACAACAACAACGGAGGAGGAGGAAAAGAGAGAGATTCTCTCTCTTTTCCTCCTCCTCCGTTGTTGTTGTTGAGAGAGATTTAATGTGACAAGAAGCCGATTTTTATAAATTTTCATGGGAGACGATGTCGATTTTCTAAAATTTTAAACGAAATGCTTTGGAAATTGCGTGTTTTTATTCAAATATTAGTATTTGAAGCTATTTTACACATACAAAGTGTCGAAAAATCATATAAATTGAGCTACGATTTCATAATTGTGTGATGTACTTTAAAAAATTACGGTTTATTTGTTAAACGTTTGCAAAATTATGCATAGTTTATGTAACATGATGGCGATTTTGTAAAAAATGTATGTGAGATGCTGTGTAATTGAGTGATTTTTGTTCAATTACAAAAAGACGTATGTGTTGACGACAAACTAAAAATAAATTTGAATAAAAGCCCGCAAAAGTTACAAAAAGACGTATGTGTTGACCCCCAAAGTAACAAAAATTTGAATAAAAACACGCAATCATACAGCATCTCACATACATTTTTACAAAAACTGACATGGTGTCACATAAATTATGCAAAAATGGCATTTTAATTTAACACACGATGAAAATTTAATAAAAATATTGCAATTACGCATCATCTCACTTAAAAAATTATCACATTTCATTTTACAAAACGATTTATAATAACGAAAATGATGTAAAACAGTTTTAGAGTTATTTCTAAGCATAATTTTGTAAATGTTTTACACTTTTTTATAAAATGTATAGTCAAAAATTAAAAGAAATCACAATTTTTTAAATTATATCACGCCATTATGAAATCGTAGATTGATTTTTTGAAATTTTACACTTTGTAACTGTAAAATAACTTCAAATACTAATATTTTAGCTTTAGATTTTGTAATTATTTCAGATTCGTGAAAAACAAAAGCAGAGTAGAAATTAAAAAAAACACAAACACTTTGTAATAAACAAATATATTGTTCTTATTTCGTATAATACTTAATAATATAAAAATAATTGTACAACTGAATGTCTTATTTTCTAAAAATTTGTTAGCAATTTACAAAACTGTAGTTGGAGGTGCACAACATTTCAAATTAAAAAGGCTGCAAGTAATAAAATCAGAAGTCGTTTACACGGGTTCGTAGAACAAATTTCATTGTGGCATTTTAAAGTTTAAGGCGCTCCCAGTTCAGAATTCCATTCGTATTTGATGTTGGGGACCTCTGCCTTATTGATGCAGCAAACTTTTCGAAATTACATTGTGCACGTTTCAAGTCGTTGATTTTAACTACCATCAAATCATACATAGGCAATAAATTTGACAGCGTGTCATACGTCACGTAAAGTGTAAATTTGCTGACGGGGTCCTTTGGAATAATCCTGCAAGTGTCGATGGTCACATGTTCCACTGTATGTTCACTTAAATCACATTTAAAAGATCCTTGTTTCGCCATCACAAACATGTCCGGTAGAGCCTCCAGAAAAACAATAAACGCATCCGCCGTGAATGAAACACCTAATCCGTCGGTATTCAGAATTCTAGCCACAGGTGAAAGGTTTTTATAAGAATCCAGGCCTAAATGAACAACTTTGCTAGAACTAATGTTTAGAGGCATACAAAAATCACACAATAACCGTTTCTCACGGAAGATATGTTGGTTCTCGGTCGGGGTGTCCGTTGTTACGTCACAGCTATGCATACCTGTTTGATCAGGCGACAGGCCCCGGGTCTCTTCGTCAACAACCTCTATCTGTGGTGGTAGTAGTGTTGTCCGGTGTTGGGTTTTATTTGAAAATTGCGTTTTATTACTTGGCTTTGTCTTTTTATTACATGACTTTGTCCTTTTCTTACATGATTCTGCAATTGTATTGTTTAGAGGCATACAAAAATCACACAATGTCCGCTTCTTCTCACGACGGAGCTGCTTGTCCTCGGGCGGGGTGGGGTGTCCGTTATTACGTCACAGTGCTGCATGGGCTCCTGCACGACCAACCTCAAATCTTCGCTATGTCCGGTTAGCTATGACGATGGTCCCAGGTTTCTTCGTCACCAACTATTATCTGCGGTGATGCTAGCGCTTCCAGGTGTTGGATTTTATTTGAAAACTGCATCTTCTTACTTAGTTTTGTCTTTTTCTTACTTGATTCTGCAATTGATGTCCTGCTGTAAGGTGCGGTTGCATCCTGACAGTTATTAATTCGTCTGAGAGCCATCTTCAGATGCACCAGGTAACAGAGCACAATCACTTAAAACGAGTTAGTGCGGTATCGGCTTGGACATCTGGTTTTACAAATTTTAAAATAAAAGAGATGGAACCATTGCGTGCGCCGCATAGCAGACAGGTTGACTCTTGTAAAATTTCAGCGATGACGAATCACGACAAATATTAATAAAACGTCAACTGTTGGTCAAGTCCTTCGATAAATATATATCAAACCGGTTTCGAAAATTGCTGGATTCGATTCCCTCACCAGCCATATTTTTTTTTATATATTTATTATGAAAGTCTTGATTTTAAGCTAGTTTATTCACGACGGTTCTACCAGAACAAACGATTGAGCTCTTTTTCGACTAAAATGGACCAAGAGCGGAAGATGTTGATTGTTGGGACGAAATGCCCGAAGGGGTGCTGGCCTTGGTGGACTACATTGAAACATTTTACGTGTAAATTAAAGCAATGTCTACTCTCGAATGCATATTTAATCAATTGTAAAACAACTTTTTGTAATAAAAATTCCCAAAGAGTCTACTTAACTGAATTTTTTCCTTCTAGAAATGCTGGTGTTAGAGTTTTTTTTCAACGACCTTGTGTGCTTTTAGCAATATTTGAATAAAAGCACAAGAAGCTAGAGTTACATAGTTTGAAATTATTAACAAAGCTCCCTAAAATTGCAACAAGTTAGAGTAGTTTACTTTGAAAATTATTAATAAATTGGCATATCGATGCCGGCCCTCGCCACCTTTTCTCAACTTGTAGAGTATACATCGTAGCAACCTTTTAATAACCTAGACGCTGTAATACATCTGTTATAATTTAAAACTTCAAGAAAATAATTAATTTAAAATGTGGAAGCGTGACGGCTGAGCAGTTCTATTAAACGTTTTTTAAACTGGATGTTTATTCTTTTTATTTTCTTACTTTTCTGTGATGCGTCAATTAGCTTTATTATTTTATAACTTTTTCTGTGAGGCGTCAATCATTTTAACACCTTTCGCTAAATTGTTTAGTTCGTAAACTGTATTTTTCTATTCGTGTGTAATAAAAATATGTTTAATTACAAACTACTTTGTGTTTTTATTTTCTAAATAGTATTAAACAATTTTAATAAGGTAAAGTATTTTACAACAAATATGAACACCGACGACGAGCTTTTATTTCAGTTTGTTACGTAATAGCTCCATGAATTATTATCCGCCGCTTTTTTTTTAAACTGGAGAAGTATTACGTCATACAAAATTTGTAAGATATATCTAGGGGTTGATTCCTGTCTATACATGCATTCTCCGTGACGAATTGCAGTACAGTACAAACTTTTTACTGATGGATTGTAATACCGGGACAAATGATAAAAATAATCAAACCGCGAAATTAATTAGATCAAACCGCGAATTAATTAGATCAAACTGCGACTAAATGTAATCAATTCCGCAAGCGAAAGAGAACATCTGTGATGAGTGAGTGAGACGGCAGACTTCGGCGTGACGTAATCAAGCCACAAAGGGACACAGCCTAATTATAAAACTCAAGCACAAAATAAAATAATATCTATTTATTTTAAAAGCCACAAAAATCATATGAACCAAATCGTTAGAAAATCGCAAAACGTTTATGCATATATTTTTTAAAACACGTCTAATATATATTTTTTAAATACTTGGAAAGAATGACGAAGTACCTTCAAGCATATTAAAACTACAGACATTTTGAGCGAGTGCCTGAGATAAAGTTACAGCAGTCATTCCCGACCCCCGCAAGCCTAAACTTGTCCGTTTCTCACGCGGAAATAATGTAACGTCTTTTAAGAACCTTAGGCACAATCCCACAATAACAATAAAGATATCCATCTAGCTTTCAAATTGTCGTCACGTTTAATAAACACAAGTCAGTTTTAAAATACAAAGCCGTTTTAACATTAATTCCAATATCTTGGACGCTTTGGTACAACGTTTATTTAAAATAAAATAGATTTTTTATACCGTCTGCAAATAAAACAATGGTTGATTGTAAAACACATTTATTAAATAGAGACCGCTTGATCCTGAGCGTTATAAAACATTTGAGTGATTCAGTTCATTTATTTAATTTCTATTATAAAAAGTCTAAACTCCAGCAGACGCAATCCCCCGGTAACAATGCATTTTGGCGATTACAATTTACAGCCCGCTATGCAATGACGTCAAAACTTTGAAAGAGAAAGCTAGAATAGTCAGAATGCGTGTATTTATATAAGGGACTAAAATAATTATTTCGCCTTTTAAAAATATTACTATGGTTCTAAATTATGCACAATGCAGTTCATCTGTTATTAATTATAATTTTCAGGAAATAAATAATTGACAGCATAGCGGTACTCAAGCGGAATGGCACACTGCTCAAACCTTAAATTTCTAAGACACCTCGCTAGTCTAGGGGTTAGGTGTAGGGGATACTGGCCAGGCAACTCGGGTTCAAATCCGTGCCAGGCCGAGATTTTTTTAAATATAAAAATCCATCCTGTGAGAGCAAAAGCGACAAGGAGTACAACAAAGACAGATACAGCAATTTGAATTTCAAAAATGGGCGCTAAAACCAAGATGGCCGACACCCGGGAAGTTTAAAGTTAAAAAAATTGAACTTAGAAAAAAATCGGAAAAATTTCAAATTTCAAATATTCCCGCGAAAATTAAAAATGGCCGCCGCGTAATTCCAGAAGCAAATTAAAAAATCTAATGCGTAATTTAATCGGAAGCTAATGCGTAATTTAATCAGTAGCACACATCAAAAATAATTAGGTTAATCCGCAACATTAATTAGAGCATCTGATTCGCGGTTTAATTGACTTTTAATTGATCCGATTAAACAAGATGGCCGCCATGTCCCAATCCAAAATGGCCGCTATAGTCACGACTGTTCTACTTCCGTCTATTCGTACATTAAATTTCCATTTGGAACATTTAAATTTTCAGCCTGTCATTTTAACAGTCGTATTTACCTTATTAAAGATTAAAATTGCAAACTATAACACCATTTTCGAAAAAGTCTGCATGCTTACTTTAGACGAAATGGAAATAAAAAAGAGTATGGACTTTTGTGTGGCCACGAACTCTTTTACAGAATGTGTAACATTGCCAAATCAGGACAATCGTTTAGCTTCTAAAGCTTTATTTTTCATGTTAGGTATATAAAATATTAGAACAATCTTGAGTTTTTAATATTCACTGTTTTATTATTTGTAGGGGGTATCACGACTAGATTGAAGCAAACGTTGGCTTACTACTTTACCTCAGAAAGCACTAACAGCTTAATAGTTTCGGAGATTTTAATTAAAATTGTCGAACATGCTACAAACATAGGGTTAAATATTATTTCTGTAACATCAGACATGGGCGCTTGCAATCAAGGCATGTGAAAAAATTTAGGGATTATTGCCGGAAAACATTGCAAAATAGTAAATTTTATTAAAAATCCATTCAAAGAAGAACAAAAAATATTTTGTTTAGCAGATGCTCCACATTTATTTAAGAACATTAAGTCGTGCTTGATAAACAACAATAGATTTGAAATTCCATTAGATTTGCAGGAAAAGTATAATTTGCCAAATAGGATTGTCAACGTGAAACACATAGAATCATTTTGTAATGAAGAAGGGGAAATGGAATTAAAATTTGTCCTTAAATTATGCGCAGAACAACTTGATACCGACCATTTCAATAAGATGAAAGTTTCGACTAGCTACAATGTTTTAAATCATAATGTCAGCTGTGGTATAAAATATATCGCCGAAGAAACTCAGGACAACTCTGCATTGACAACCGCGTGGTTCATTGACATTATTTATAAACGGTTCAAATTGGTGACATCCAGAACCACCACTTTAGCCATAAGCAAATTTAATTTGCAAAAATACAGCGGGAGAGATTATTCATCTTTTCCAAAATTTAATAGTTGTGTCTAAAAACCATGAAAAAGTAACTTGGAAACCTATTCAAACTGGTGTTATTTTAACTACTACATCTTTATTGGATTCTTAAACTAGAAAAAATATCAGTTTCTTCTGACTTCTAGATTTTCACAAGACTGCCTAGAAAATTTATTCAACAGTAATATCCCAAGTGCATTAAAATAGCCGATTAAATGTTGACGTTTTCTGTCAGAATGTTTTGCTAAGAAATTTGTCAAGTAAATTTGCCGCTCAACAAGAATCCCGAGTGCGCAGCACGAGGGATTTTGAAGCGGAAAATTTACGAGATATATTTCTTCAGAGCAAAACATTCTGACAGAAAATCGTCAAAATTTATTCAGGCTAGTTTACATGCACGAGAGATGTTCGGAGTGATTATTTCCTGAATAAATAGATAAAATTCAGTTGGTGAAGCACCTTTAATAATCATGTTAAAATTATGCACAAGCGATTAAATTTTGACATAAATTTAACCGCGGTTAAATTTTGACGTTTGAATTTTAGTCATTATTAAATTGACAGAAACCATGGTGATTACGCATCATTATGGATATGAAGGAAATAATCACTTATAAATTACACGAGAGCTTTTCTTTGTTGAAGTAAACTTGACATTTTAATGAGAATTTCTTGCTTGGCAATTTAACGAAAAAAACTGCCTCCGAAAAAATTACGAGTCCGAAGGACGAGTAATTTTTTCTAGCAGTTTTTTGACTTGAATTGCTCAAAAGCAAGGAAACTCGAATGATAAATGTTAAGTTTACTTCGATTTAAAAAAAAGCTTGAGTGTAATTCGGTACGACAATTTTATTAATACATAATTTAATTTACATATTAGGTAATTTAGAAGTCACTAAATTAATAAACAAGGCAAAAATTATTTCACAATTAGACCGTTTTAAAAGTTAGGTTCCGTTTTGTCGCTGGAAAAGTTAGGGCTAACTTTTGCCGCTGTCATAGTGACAAAAAATCCGCGGCTTATGGGATTTTTAGTGTATGCATTAAATTGTCAGTCAAATAAGAGCTAGACAGCCAATTTCATCGGCATTACAATTTAAGCAGCTTATAAAACTAGTATCTGTTTCTCAGTTTTTAAATACTGGCAAAACAGGTAGCTACGATGAAGATGATCGTCAAAATATAACTGGGTTTTTGGATACACTGAAAAATAAAGAAACATGTACTGAGAACGACACAGTGACATTAAGGGACTTACCAGAAAATTGGAACAACGTGAAAAAAGAGATCGGTTTGCGTCAGCAGAATATTTTATACAACTCAGCTGGATATATTTTACAAAGTACTAGGAAAACAATGAAATGTAAGAAATGTAGTTTTGCAGTGGGTAGCAGAAAGGCCATCAGTGCTCCATATACGACATTCGTATCTCTTAAAGGATTTAAGCCAACAGCATTGTATTACATCAACAAAAAGATTTTTCACTTTTTATGCTCATAGAACAAATATTTTTGAATTTGAGTCAAGTCTTGGATTACCCTAACTGCGATAAGATCAATGTTTATAAAATTATGAGATGTGGAATTATAAATGATCCCGTTTTTACAAGCATAGATCTTCCGAAGTGTCATAATATAAAAATGAAACTCGTAGATCGATTTATTAGATACAGATTCAAACTACATGCTACTGCTATAAAACGAAAAATACACAGAATGAAAAAACATTCCATTTCCAGTAAAAGTGTTGCAATGAGACAGTTTGCAGATAACACAAAAATTTTAAAACTAAAAATATTTTTTAAAAAAACATAAAGATGCTGCTTGTATACACGCCGCTTTGGCTGCAACAGCCCCATAATTACTTGTTTTAAAAGATATACTTCCTCTATTGGTTCTGTTTCAACGTTTATTTTTGTAATAGTTTAGGTGTCCATTTTAGTTTAATGATTAATTGTCTTTTTAAAGACATCCTATTTTATTGTTTGTACAGATACATGCTTTTCTCAATTCTCTATTGTTTGCATTCACTAATACCTACGTTCAAGGCATGTGGAGACATTTAGGAATCATTGCCGGAAAATGTTACAAAATAATCAATTTCATTAACAATCCTTTCAAAGAAGAACAAAAATATATTCTTTTAGCAGACGCTCCACATGTTTGGGGTCCCGGGTGGTGTAGCTTGAACAAGCGTCCACGTTCGATCAGTAAAGTTAAGCAACGCTCCTTCTGGTCAGAACTTGGATGGAAGTTCCACGGCTGCTTCTCTCGGCGCCTCGTGGTACGGCTGTCACGGAAATAGTTGGTCCCGGATGTCATAATAACATCATGACAGTCGTTAGTGGGGTTGGAAGTCCCCATAAATGTACAGCAACGCCTATAATTGGCCTAACGGCTGTTGGCAAAGTACGATATAAATAAAATAATAATAAATAAATGTTGGTCTCTATGCTGTCTGATTTGTATTTTCTAATACACATTTATTATTGCTTTGAATTTTAGAACGTAAGTATCTCTTTAACGTATTAAGTGGGAGATTATAATTAATGTAAATGTTCCAACAGAAGTCGTAAATGTAGTTTAAATTTGAATAAACAATATGTAGAAAATGCCCAATTTATTATTGTATATGACTTAAATTGTATACATTTTGTTATTGTATATGATTTAAATTGTATAAATTTTGATAACGTGTTGTATCAATGCATTTCATAAAAGTAGAACTATAATTAATAAATGTGCAACTACACAATAATAGAGTAACGTAGTTAACTATGGCATTTCCGACAAACTTCATTTTTTTGGATCCCCAAATGTCATCGTTTGCTTTACTCTTATCTTATATAGGTACTCTACAAAAATTTTAGAGTCCCTGTATATACTTACAAAAGAGTTGAGAAAACGAGGGAATTCATTGTGATTGGTGGATCACGCGCGTCGTATATTTGAATACTCAGTGGTCATTGCCTTAACAGTTTCACATTAATCAAATTTGACAAATTGTTCATTGAAGTCAAAACTTGTCACTGAAAATGTAACAATTTGTGTGATTTACTTCCGTTTACAATAAAGGAGGTATTGGATTCACCCCAAAAATTCTAAATTGAGTTTTTAACAGATCTTCACGTTTTAGAGTCCCCTGATCCCAAAAAACATATTTTTTTTCATTGGTCTGTCTGTGTGTGTGTCTGTCTGTGAACAGAATATCTCAAAAACGGAAAGAGGTATGGCGTTGAAACTTCATATATAAGTTTTGTGTACTATGTAGATGAGACAGCAAGAAGTTTGAAGAAAATCGCATAACCGGAAGTAGGTGTTTACTCTTGTGATTTTTCAGTTTTTTTCGATTTTTTCAAAAACGTCTCTAACGATTTTTTTTAAACTTTACATTTTTATTAAATTTTTAATGTGTATTGATGTGAGATAGGTGATTTTCCAGTTGAATACTTCTAAAATGGGTTTCTTTTGTTTTTTTTTTTTATTTTTTTAATTAACTCCTATTTTAAATAGAACACCCGGTATATTATTAGATTTTTGAATTCAGCTTAAAATTCTAGAGAAAATTTGTCTTTTGAACTAACACTCTATTTTGTACCGTTTTTGTAAAATTTGTAATTTTTGAAAATTTTTGACAAATGCTTAAAAATTTAAAATCAAATTTTTGGCTAATTATAAGATCACTGTAAAAGGAAGTTGTGTGCGTGTATCACACCAGATTTTTATGCAAGTATTGGAGCTGCACTTTTATCTAAGTGTCTGAAATGACTGCAAAAACAGATCCGAACAAGGTTTTCTATTGAACAAAATCTTAAAAACGGAGAGCTACGAGCAGCATATCAAAAATAGTCCATTTGAATGAAAACCAGTGGGAAGAAGTAAGCGGATGACAGAAGGAAATTAAAAGGTGCTGTCTTTCCTACTTCATTTTCATATCATATAACCACACCTGAAAATGAAATTTTCTTCAATCCTAAAGATGACATTTCCGCTGGACCTTTGTCTGAACCAAAGCAAGGATTGCGTTTTCCATTAAAAATTAATAACCCGCATGCAAACACCTTAACAATTTAAAAGAGAATAACGTTATTCTGAGCAAGAAATTATGCAATGGAAAGAATAAAAACGAGAAACTCGAAAAAGCTCTCAAAAACATTTTTACTAAAGATCAGCTCGAAGCCTTAAACTCGCAAAAACTATCGTTTTAGGAAATGTTCAGATATCTGCTATACCTACGAAATGTGTATATATATTTCAGTTTTTTAACATTTGTAACTTATTTCTGATACAAACAGTACTCCACGCTATGTTTTGAGTGCTTTGAAGCAGCAGCAGAAATTTAAAAAAACGTGTTTTCGATAAAACGATCTAGTGACTTTCAAACAGTATTTTCTGAGCATGCATGTTTTGGATCAAATTTGGCCGCTGACGTTTGTGCTTTCTCCACTCGTATCTAACTATATACAGGATCTCTACAAAAATTTAGAGATCCTGTATATAGAGATCCTGTATATAGTTTACTAAGAGTTGGGCAAACAAGGGGATACATTTTGATTGGTTTGGATCACTTTTTGCAAGGCATGCGTGATAAAAGTGCCGTTTTTACATATTTTGTAACATGTTACGACCGATAGATTCACACATGCAAATGTAAATCTTAACTAAATTGGCCTAATTCGTAATAGTCGGTTCTAGAGATCCCAAGAATGATTAACACTCTGAAATCTCTCCCATCAAAGGCAAGTTAGAAGGTTGGTTCCCATAACCTCTTTGTTCGACGAATGTAAAATATCTAATTCAGATCAAAAATGTATGTGAAATTAGGCTGTTTGCCCAACTCTTAGTAAACTATATACAGGATCTCTACAAAAATTTATTTTTCCTGCCTGCGTGCAAGTGTTATTAGTTCGTATGACCAGTTTCAACTTGTTCTCTCAAGTAGTTTGTTTACAGGAATTTTTGCCGTATACGTCTTGATTGTTTTTCGTTAAAATGGATAAATTTGAATATCGTGCGGTCATAAAATTCTTCGTTTTGGATGGATTAACTCCTAAGGAAATTCATCCGAAGTTGACAAAAGTTTACGGGAACTCTGCTCCTTCCATGTCAATCGTTAAAAAGTGGACAGCTGAATTTAAACATGGTCGCACGTCCCTCGAAGGTGACCCACGTCAAGGACGGCTATGATATCGCGTTGGACGATAGGCGAGTGAAGGTCAGTGAGATAGCTGAGGCTGTGGGGATATCGGAAGAAAGGATGCGAAACATCTTGCACAAAGAATTAGAGATGAGAAAGCTCTGCGCGAGATGGGTGCCGCATTTGCTGAATGTCGATCAAAAGCAAATGCGCAAACGAGTTTCACAGCAATGTTTGGACAGATTCAATAGGCATCCGACCGATTTTGTGCGTCGATTTGTCACCATGGATGACACATGGGTTCACCACTACACCCCAGAAACGAAGCAGCAGTCAAAGCAGTGGGTGTAAGCCGATGGTTCAGCGCCAAAGAATGCGAAGTCGATCGCATCTGCTGGAAAGGTCATGACCAGCGTGTTTTGGGATGCGAAAGGGATCCTGTTAATTGATTACCTTGCAAAAGGCAGAACAATTACAGGCGAATATTACTCCAACATTCTTGACCAGTTGGATGCCAAAATCCGGGAGAAGAGGCCTGGCTTGAAGAAAAAAATCATCTTTCACCAGGACAACACACACACGAGTGCGTTGGCGATGGGAGAACTGCGGAATTTGAGGTACGATTTGCTCGGCCATCCCTACTATTTTCCTGATTTGGCACCCTCGGACATCCATCTGTTCCGAAACTTGAAGAAATGTGTTTCTTCGCGTCCAATGAATAAGTTAAGAGGGCCGTAGGTGAATATTTTCACAGCCTTCCAGACTCTCACTTCCGGGAAGTAATACTGATGTTGGAGAAACGCTGGACCAAGTGTGTTGAAGTCAAGGAAGATTATGTAGAAAAATAAAATCATTTTTAACTGAAAATCCCAGTCTTTCATTGTCAGGCCGAGAATTTTTCACCTTACCCTGGTATTTATCTAGATATCGACTAACTTTCACGAAAACTGGATTATTTTAAGCAAAATAAACAATTGTAATAAAAATATTTCGAAAAAACTTACCTTCGCAATAATAACGTAATCGGGCGTAGCCGGCCTCACAAGCCACAAAGGTTCTATACAGGACAGGAAACTATTAGGAGAGGGGAGACAGTGAGCCGACCAGAGAAGGAGGGGCGTCCAAATAAGTGTTTTGCTGGCCTCTCAGGCCGACTGCTCCCGACGGAGGATTAAATGTTTCTTAAAATTTATATTTGTTATTATTATTATTACATATTGATATGATCATGAAATGGCAAAGCATTTTATAACTAAATAATAATAAAGCAGCTTAATAATAATATTCATAAAAGCATATTGATTGGCGTGACTTCGTTTTATCATTGGAATTTCTATTTCCCAGGCGCGTAGGAGCCGCGGGGGCCACGGGGGCCAATGGCCCCCTCAAACAATTTTCAGCGGGGCTTGGCCCCCTCAAAAATATCTTTTTCTAGTTTCATCATAATTTATAATTTTACGTCTTTCTTATAACCACTAACATGAACATATATGAACTTGAAGTGTAATGAACCCCCCTCCCCTCGTCTGTAAATCGCATTATTTTTTATCGGCGCCGAGTGAGCGATATTAAATTTCACTATTCCAGAAAGTAATCGGTGCTGTCGGATACTGTTTAGAACATATAATTGGATAAAGAAAAATCTCCTTATTTAGACAACTGTAAAAGAACCTTGACAGGATTTTTGTAACAGTAATTCATTAACAGGGCTAGATTAGTGTTTCTAGATACCATTTAAATAGATATTAATTAGAATTGAAGAATATTTCTCCTAAAAAGCACCTTGCATAACAAACGTAAAAATTATGCAAACATTCTACTTTTTGGTAAATAATAAAAAATCTAAAGAAGTAATTAACATTTTATATTATCTTTGCCAATTATAAATCTTTAAAGTCTTCACATTAAGTCTTTGTATCTGATATTTTGAAAAATATTTTAAAGATTGAAAAATTATTTTTTATTATTGTTCAGTTAACTAAAAATAACATACATATTCTAAAAAAAATTATTGAAAGCTTACTTAATTTTCGAAAAATAGCACTTTTTATATTTCGACAATTTCGAAAAACTCAATTTTCTAAATAAGTAAAAATTACTTGGTATACCGGGTGACAATGAGACTAGGGCCATGCTTATATCTTCTTTGTTTATGGATCGATTTGGATAAAATTTCATAGCAAGATACTAGACATAATTTTTGATTGGTCGATAGATATAGTCAAAATGGCTGACTTCCAGTTTTACCGGAATTGATACCAACTTTAATTTTTTAAATGGAACACCCTGTATATTTTGTTTTTATGAATCTACGAGTCAAATTACATATAACAGTGTTGCAAAATTTTAATTTTTTTAAACAAAAAAATAATTTTTTCAGTATTTTTTACCACAGAAGGTCTTGACTTGGAAAAAATCTATTCTAATTGACTCTATCAACTCTTAATAATGGCTATTATACTTATCAACTAATGTGACAGTTTGTTAGACAAAACGTCAACGGCTTGCTTTTTTTTCCACGCCTACCTGATTAAAATTAGGTTTTTAAAACGCTTACCGTTCTCCTAAAGTGGCAATGATAAACTTTCTCATAAAATGTATGAGAAAATAAAAAACGTGGGCAAGTGACACATCGCCATAATCCTTATAAGATAAGCTTTCATTTGAGATACCACGCGATGGGTCATTCCATTTAAAATTTTTGGGGAGGTATTCATGGGGGCGCAGGGGTAAACGTCAAAAGTGTGAATCACAAGTCAAACCGTTTCCCCATATAAGTGGCCCTGTTTTCGGAAATGTTTAATTTCCTTTTGGTTTCTGAAATATCTCACGTGGATCGTTTTCAAGAAATCACCCTGTATGTAGTTTGACTCGTAAATTCAGAAAACCATGAAATATACAGGGTGTTCCATTTAAAAAATCAAAGTTGGTATCATTTCCGGTAAAACCGGAAGTCAGTCATTTTGACTATATCTATAGGCCAATCAGAAATTATGTTTAGTATATGATAGGGGCTAAATAGGTTTTTAGACAAGCACAAATTATTGACCTAAGAATTGTTTTTGAAAAATCAAAAATAAACATGTTTCCCATATTATGCCGACTTTTTGGCGGACACTGTAGAGGAGGTCAAACATCTAGATCTAGACGATCTTGTAAACGATTTCGTAGGTACTTTACCAACTAGAATTTCTGTTTTTGGTAAATGATAGTTTCTTAATTGCATTTATTTTTGTATTTGTGTTTTATATACATTTATTATGTTTCTAATCTAATCACCCTTTTTATTTTTTGAAAACTAGTTGTATATTCATTTAAGTTTGCTTATGCAGGTGTATTCTTTGCTTATGTGAAAATCTGATAATAAACATTGTTCATTGTTTAATAAATTTTTTATAGTACAGTGTTTTTTTTTTAATAAAATAGTACTTATTAAGTAACTAGTGACTAAAATATACTATTATAGTATTAAACTAAAAATTGATAATCATCAAATCAGAAATATTGTAGCTCGTATTAATGGATCAAGTTAGAAGTCTTTATTGAAATTAGAATGGCCACCGCAGTCTAGAAAACGCTCCTACGCGCCTGCTATTTCCTACAACAACATTTGTAGTTCATTTGTAAGTCAAGTTGTAGTTGCAATTGTAAATTAAATGAGTCAAAATTTATCTGAAAGTAGTAATTATTATCAGAAAATGTAACACAAAAGTTTAATTCGTACATATTTGGTTTATAAATGGGTTAATGTCGTGTAGTTGGAGACAAACACAATTAAGAACTGTTAACATAAAAATTATGATTAATGACAACTAGAAAAGTCATGAAGATTAAAAATATAAAGATCTGTATTATCAGTTCAGAATAACCAAGGTTTTTGGCCAAAATAACAAGAACAAATGGGGTGTAAAAATGTATTAATTAGATTAACACAAGTCCAAGTAAAAACTGAATTAAATAGTCAATTTTAATTAATAATATACTAGTATGTACAGAAGAATTAAGTGCGAAATTGGAAAAAAATAGGTAAGTGCATAAACTTATATTACAAAAGAAATTGCTGCCAACCACGAGAAGGATAGCTGTTGCCGAGATCAAGTGAATTGGAAACAGACGATAATAGAGCTCAAAGAAAGAATATTACTAAGTAGGTGTATAATACTACAATTAGAAACAAAACCAATATAAAAGGAAATCAATAATCAAGAAAGATTTATCTGCTACTTACAAATATGAAAATTTAATTAAATTGAACATTGTAAACATACAGTATAATTAGTCGAAATTGATTTGAATGCAATTAATTATTTTAAAAGTATTTCATAAACAAAGGTTATAAACATATGATAAAGGCAGATATAATTTTAATAAACACAATTGTCTCATATTGTGCATTATAGATTTCATTGTCCTACGATAATAACATTCAACAGTAATCCAAAGATATAACAGTCTAATAATAAAAGTTATTACAATAGCATGATCAAACTGTGGATTAAAAAGTAAGATTTAGAGTCCAATTTTTGATAAAACCCTGAGAACAACATTCATTTTAAATAAAATAAAATAATAGTAGATTACATTATAAGTGAGAGAAATGCATCGTTATTTGCGAGTGAGAATTTTGATTCGCGAGTGCGCCAACACGAGCGATACAATTTCTCACGAGCTTATAATGGCAGTTCGCTCACGTGTGATATACGACGTTTTATCTTACAGTAGCAATTCTTGTGCCTAAATAGTTTGCGCAGTCAGAATATGTCGCGAAATAAATTTATAATTAGTCGCCTGTGATTTGTGATTTATGATTGACAGTACTGAAGTGTATTGTCAGTCTATGTCAAATTCGAGATTAGTAGGTTAGGTTTTGTTTGTTGTTTGACACAGACTGGCGTAAAACTTAACCTGCAAATCTCGAATTTGACATAGCTTGACAGTGCTACCAACAATGCAGTAATATAAATAATGAAAATTCGCTTGTGAATAAAACTTCATTTATCTACTCCAGTGGGATAAGTAACTCATTACGTCACTCAGTTGACACTATTTCAGTTAGATAATGAAGCTCATTACACCACTCAGTTATGTAATGGTTTCATTACGCAACTGAGTTGTGTAATGACTTCATTACCTAACTTGGGTGTTCGAGCGGGAAAGGACCGATGGCCACGGGTGAAGAGCTCGGACTGCGTCTCAGTGAGTTTAAAAAAAGTTAAGTACCATTTCGGCGAGCAAACGAAAGTGCAGGAAGCACCCTAATGTCAACCGGCACAAAAAGGGATAGAGACTTGAAGACAGTGGAGAAATCGAATTACGAAGTGATAACAAAAGCAGGAAAATTATCAAACCAGAAACAGTGACAAGAGAAGAGGTAAGAGTAGAAATGGGAGAACTAAAGGATATCAAAGACATGATAATGGCGTTAGCGGAAGAAATAAAGAAAAATACAGAGGAAAATAAAGAGTTAAGAGAAGAGATGAGAAGGAGAGAAGTATAGCTAAACGAGAAAAAGCAGCTAAGCGGAAGAATTAATAAGCTAGAAGAAAGGCTGGAAAGGATGGAGAAAGAGAAAACAAGGAATAATATAGTAATCAAAGGAGCAAAATTCAAGAATTCCAACAGAGAAGAAGTGAGGCAGTTTCTGAAGGATCAAATAAAAGTTGATACCGAAGTAAACAAAGCATATGCAATTAACAACAAACAAGGTGCTTTAATAACCATAGCAGAGATTGGTAATTGGGAGAAAAAACAGGAAGTGATGAAAAACAAGAACAAACTGAAAGGTTCTAGAATATATATAGAAAACTATATGACCTGACAAGAAAGACAAATTATGGGAGAAATAAGGAAAATCGCAAACGAGAAGAAAAATTATGGAAAAAAGACAAAGATCGGGTACAAAAAGATTCTCATTGATGGGGAGCAATATGTCTGGAATGAAAATACAAACGGTATACTGCATTCAAAAAACTGAAGTTACACGGGGACGGAAACAAAAAGGAGACAAAAAGCTAACAAGTGAACTAAAAAAATACAAAGTGGACATAATTGCCATACAAGAAACTAAACAAAACGGTAGTGAAATTTGTGATGTAGATGGCTACACCTTCTTCAAAAGCGGTGGGGCAGACAGAAGATTGGGCACGGGATTTATGGTTAGTAAAAGACTTATACACGCTGTAAGAAGTTTTATGCCAATTTCTGAAAGAATGTGTTGCTTGAGAATGAATGGAATATACCAAAAAATAAGTCTAATCAACATGCACGCGCCATCTGAGGATAAACAGTTAGAGGTTAAAGAACAGTTTTACGAAGTGCTATAGAATGTGTACGATAAAATTCCAAAATATGATTTAAAGATAGTATTAGGCGACAGTAATGCGAAAATAGGAAGGGAGCCGATATACCATCTGACAACTAGGAAGTATAGTATGCACGCAGAGTCCAATGAAAATGGTAAGCTCTTAATAGATTTTGCGATAGACAAAAAGATGAAAATCAAAAGCACGTACTACCAACATAGGAGAATTCACAAAGGAACATGGATGTCACCTGATGGCAACACAGTAAACCAAATTGACCATGTGCTAATCGAAGATAAAAATGAAGGTTGCATTAAAAATGTGAGAAGCTATAGGGGATCAGACCTGGATTCAGATCACTTTTTCGTAGGAGTAAAGCTGAAACAGATAGTACCAATAAATAACACAAAAGCTAAGCGAAAGCAACGGAAACTAACAAGAATAAATCTACAAGATCAAGATGTAAGAGATAAGTATGAGAAGGCAATAGAAGAACTGTTAATGCAAAAAGGAGAAAGCCAAGGCATTGAAGAAAGATCCGCAACAATTGAGAAAACCATAAAAAGTGCAGTGAAAAAACAACCAATGAGACAAGAAAGAAAAAATCAGGTATGGTATGATGAGGAATGCGAGAAAGTGGTAAATGAAAAGGAAAAAGCAAGAAAAAATATGTTACAAATACAAACCGCTGAAAATAAGCTGAAATATGAAGAATTAAGAAGGAAGTGTAAGGCAATATGTAGAGAAAAGAAAAGAAAACACAAAATTAAATGGTTAGAAGTGATAGACGAAAATTACAGAAATAAAAAAATTAGAAACTTTTATCAGGGAGCAAAAAAAGTGAAGCAAGGGTATCAAACAAAGACAATAGTATGCAAAGATAAAGAAGGAAATTTGATAGGAGATCAAAAAGAAGTGACCGAAAGATGGGCGGAATATTTTGAAGAGCTGCTCAATAACCAACGGAACAAGGATAGGTTGACGGAGGAAAGGCCAGTGATACAAGGTAACAATAGCAATGAGGAAGCTCCTGACGACAATGAAATGACAAAAATAATAAAACAGCTAAAGAACAATAGAAGTCCGGGTGCCGACGAAGTACAAGTCGAAATGATTAAATATGGAGGTACTAAACTACAGAAATTGTTATGCGAGCTAATCCAGGAAATATGGAACAAAGAGGAAATGCCTAAAGCATGGGAAGAAGGGAGACAAACAAACCTGCGAGAACTATAGAGGAATCGCGCTGCTGAATGTTGCATATAAAATTCTAGCCACTTGCATAAAAAATAAGATGTCAGAATATATCGAGAATGTACTGGGAGAGTATCAATGCGGGTTCAGAAAGGAAAGATCGGTAGTGGACCAAATATTTGTACTTAAAGAAATACAGGACAAAAGTTACCAGCATAAACGCCAGACACACATATTATTTATCGACTTTAAACAAGCATATGAGAGCATCATAAGAGAGCAGCTCTACCTTGCACTGATTGAGCTTGGGATACGTAGCAAGTTGATCAGGCTGATATAAATGACTTTGCAAGATACAACAAACAGAGTAAGAGTGAATGGAGAGTGTCAAGAAAATTTAAAGTGAAGAACGGATTAAGGCAAAGGGACCCTCTCCCAGCGTGTTGTTCAACATAGCTCTCAAAAAATTATAAGAACAAGTGGCATGCGCGGCCGAGGAATCCTGTATCGCAATCGACATCAATGCCTTGCCTTTGCGGATGATCTAACAGTTTTAGCGAGAACAAAAGAAGAATTAAAGAATGCAGTACAGAAAATAGTAATTGCGGCACAAGACGTGGGACTTGAGGTTAATGAAACTAAAACTAAATATATGGTATGGAATGACAGGCCCTTCGATAACCACAGTACCTTAAAGATAAAAGTAGGCAACAACAGGAAATACGTGGAATACAGTTTTTCAGAAGTGGAAACGTTTACATATCTGGGAACAATAGTGACAAGGAAACCCGGTAGTAGTGAAGAGATCGAAGCAAGAATAACAGCAGAAACAAAAAGTGCACATGCAATGAAGAGCATAATTTCGGGACATATATGTACAAATCAATTATAAGGCCAGTTGTTACATACGCGAGTGAAGTGTGGACGCTAAGAAAACAGGAACAAGTAAGGTTGAGTGTGTGGGAAAGGAAAATGTTGAGAAAGATCTATGGTGGAAAAAGAGTAGAGGGGGGATGGGAGAGGAGAATGAACCGGGAAATCAGGGAACTTTATGATGACGCAGATATTGTGGGAGTTGCTAAAGCACAAAGGCTTAGATGGTTGGGCCACCTAACAAGAATGAGCGAGAAGAGGACAACAAACAAAATATGGGCTGCAGAGATGGATGAAAGACGAAGATGTGGAAGGCCCAGAACGCAATGGAGAAATGAGGTGCAAAAGGATCTGAATTACCTAAATATCCGAGAGTGGGAAGTGAAAGCCAGAGATAGGAAAAAATGGGCATCAATCGTGCAACATATATATATATTGCTGTGTTATTTACAGGTCACGAATCACTACAGCCTTTTAAGGTCAAACATTTTAATTTTGTTAGCAAATAGTACTAGGTTAAAACGATATGTTTCAAATTAAATAATGCTGGCATGTGACTCAATGTGAAAGGATTATAACAGTAATTTAAACGTCAGTAGTCATAAACAAATACAATTTAATAGTTCTTAGCAAGGCCAAATGGTTAGATTGTCATTAACTAACACAAAATAATGCAAATATAGTCTCAAATCAATCCATTAAACGAGCATTCAATTACAGCAAAATTATAATTGGGCAAGTGCACGCAGGAGGTGCGAAACACCTGTGATATAGTGCAACAAGTGTATTTCCGGTGAGCATTTTTACATTTCCTATACCGTCAACGCTACTGGTAGCGGTGACCAGCTAGGAAATGTATTGCCGCGCTAAGCACTCCGTTTCCTGGACAGTCAGAGCCAACGTGACACGTGACTTTGTTATTTCGCATCTTTCCCGCCCGAGTTCATTCATTGTTGGTTTGTTGGTGTCCGAGTCTGTACCTGTCTGATATCGACGTGTATTTGTTCGTCTTGTGATTAATAACTTTCAAATATGGATCAAAGCAAAACAGAGGAAGAAATTGTAATCGAAACTATAAAGACGTTTGACTGTAGTGCCAGAATAATTAACGCTGATCAAAATAAAATTATTCTGAGAACTAATATTGAAGGAGATATTGATAATAGCGCGAAAAATTGGATTAAACATTTTTCCAATGCAAACTCCACCGAATGGATAGTGAACAGAACGTATCCTAAAGTACAAAAACTGGAGTATCGAAAAGATTGGGTTTGTCAGCACAATTCTAAAAATAAAGAAAGAAAAACAAGCAGCGTCAGGGAAAGAAACAGGAACTGCAGTGCCAAGATTTTTATTAAAGTTAAAAGACAAAACAAATTTTCAAGATATAGGGATCCCTTACTTAAGGAGGGTCTAAACGCCATTGTTGAGGTAAGTTACTTTAAGTTTGGACTTGAGATGTTTCAGCATTCAACAATCATGTCTTAATAATTAATTTTGTAGGTATATTTTATGCATAGCCACAGAATTTCGGTTGCAGAAGCTTATAGCTATCTAAGAGTGAATTCATCTACAAAAGATCAATTTTTTAAATACTTTAGTGAAGGATTAACTCCAAGTGAAGCAAAAAATTTCCATAAATCTACACTAATGGCTACAACTTCAACTGATAGAATATGTGAAACTCTCGCCAACGCCCAAGTAAATCCCATGGATCGCTCAATTTATTATTTGTATGAGCAATGGAGGTATGTCTTTGTGTTCATATATGTTCCAAATTTAAACTTCTATTCATAGGAGACAAAATTACGGAGAAAGATCAACCAAAAGTCTTTTTGAAAAGTTGGTGGAGAAAAGGGCACATTTTGAAGAAAATGGAATAAAGATGTTTGTAAATGAAGAGCCATTTTGCTGTGTCGTAATAACGCCCTTAATGATCAGAGCTCATAGTATGCATTATTCCAGTGAGATAGTTTTTGTTGACAGCAGTGGATCATGTGATCAAATCGGGAATTCTATAACTTTTTTTTTTGGTGCTAGTAAAGTGGGCGGTGTACCTCTCGGCTGTATGATTCATAGTTATCAAACCCAGAAAGTGTATGAATTTTGTTTTAAAAAATTTAGGGAGGTCTTAGGACCCGATGGGTTTGCTGGTAAGGGAGCTCCAGCCGTTTTTATGACGGATGATTCTGCTGCAGAAATAAATGCACTCCATACCATATTTCCTGAGTCAACCACATTACTTTGCACTTTTCATGTGATGCAATCCGTATGGCGCTGGCTGTGGGACCAGTCACATAAAATTGAAAAGGCAGATCGACGGCCCCTTATGCAACAATTTCGAGATGTTCTATATGCAAAAAATATAATTGACTGCAATTTATTCAAAGAGGGGTTATGTAGTAGCCAACTAGCAGCAAAATATAAGTTATTTTTGAAATATTTTGAAGAAATGTGGAAAAGAAATTCAGAATGGTGCCACTACTTTCGTACTGGCATAATAACAAGGGGACACAACACTAATAATATAGTGGAAGTCTCTATACGTATATTTAAAGATCTAGTACTGAAAAGATGTAAAGCCTTTAATTCTGTGTCTTTAGTAGATTTCATTACTTATTCCATGGAACAATTTTACCAACAAAAATTTATTTCTGCTGCAAATTCAAGACGAATGACTCTTCAAATTTATTTCAAAAAGTTTGCAAATAAATGCACCAAGTTAACTGCAACTAAAATAAATGATTTCGAATATACTGTTAATTCATCGTTAGACGAGCATATGTTGTACACTGTAAACATTGAGACTGAACAATGCGATTGTCCAGATGGAGCGGGGGGCAAATTTTGCAAGCACTTGTGTACTGTTTATAACAGTGGTGTTAATTTTTTACATGCTCCAGATTTGATTTTCCAAGACCGAGTTGAGTTAGCGACTTTAGCTTTAGGTCCTGGTGTCGACAAATCTTTTTTTATGGGAATGGAGGAAAATGTGGAAAATGATCGAAAAAACGCATGAGTTCAGCAAAGCAATGGAAAAAAATAATACAGTAGATCCTACATCAAGTGAACTGTTAAAGGATAAATTAAATGAAAATGAATCCTCTGCAGAATACCAAGCGGAATTGGCCCAATTAAAAATAAACTTGGAGAACTTTTATAATTTTGCCGAAACGAATAAATCAAAGTTTATGTTAGCAAACATAAGTAACCTCAATAAAAAAATTGGAAATATCGAAAATATCGAGTCGTTTTCCAATATCTGCACAGGTATGGGTAATTTTAGAAGAACGAGGAAAATTAAAGTTCAACCTACTTCTATTGCACGCCGCTCAGACAGAAGTTTACATGCGGGCGCTCGGGCAATACAGGCAGGTCGGCCTTCAAAATTAGAAGTTTTAAGGAACAGGAAGAAAAGATCAAAAAAGATTATCTTTAAGTAAAAATATTGATGTTAATCAATCAAATGCCATTGGGCATGGAAGTAATCATTGAAATAAACTACGTGTACCTACTTCCGCGTTTATCCATATCACACGATTCAGTTAATAATATACCTACATTATTACTTCCTTTTACAAAAATCTGGTGTGATACACTCACACAACTTCCTTTTACAGTGATCTTATAATTAGTCAAAAATTTCATTTTTAATTTTTAACCATTTGTTAAAAATTTTCAAAAATTACAAATTCTACAAAAACGGTACAAAATCGAGTGTTAGTTGAAGAGACAAATTTTCTCTAGAATTTTAAGGTGAATTCAAAAATGTAATAATATACCGGGTGTTTTATTTAAAATAGGAGTTAATAAAAAAAATAGAAAAAAAAACAAAAGAAACCCACTTTAGAAGTATTCAACTGGAAAATCACCTATCTCACATCAATACACATTAAAAATGTAAGAAAAATGTAAAATTTAAAAAAAATCGTTAGAGCCGTTTTTGAAAAAATCGAAAAAAACTGAAAAATCACAAGAGTAAACACCTACTTCCGGTTATGCGATTTTCTTCAAAAGCTTTCTGTCTCATCTACATAGTACACAAAACTTATATATGAAGTTTCAATGCCATACCTCTTTTCGTTTTTGAGATATTCTGTTCACAGACACACAGACACACAGACAGACAGACAGACAGACCAATGAAAAAAAAAATGTTTTTTGGGATCAGGGGACTCTAAAACGTGAAGATCTGTTGAAAACTCAATTTCGAATTTTTGGGGTGAATCCAATACTTCCTTTATAGTAGTAAAAGGAAGTAATAAAGGAAGTATTGGATTCACCCCAAAAATTCGAAATTGAGTTTTCAACAGATCTTCACGTTTCAGAGTCCCCTGATCCCAAAAAACGTATTTTTTTTCATTGGTCTGTCTGTGTGTCTGTGTGTGTGTCTGTCTGTGAACAGAATATCTCAAAAACGAAAAGAGGTATGGCGTTGAAACTTCATATATAAGTTTTGTGTACTATATAGATGAGACAGCAAGCTTTTGAAGAAAATCACATAACCGGAAGTAGGTGTTTACTCTTGCGATTTTTCAGTTTTTTTCGATTTTTTCAAAAACGGCTTTAACGATTTTTTTTAAACTTTACATTTTTATTACATTTTTAATGTGTATTGATGTGAGATAGGTGATTTTCCAGTTGAATACTTCTAAAGTGGATTTCTTTTGTTTTTTTTTTCTATTTTTTTTATTAACTCCTATTTTGAATAGAACACCCAGTATATTATTAAATTTTCGAATTCACCTTGAAATTCTAGAGAAAATTTGTCTCTTCAACTAACGCTGTATGTTGTACCGTTTTTATAGGATTTGTAATTTTTGAAAATTTTTGACAAATTTTTAAAAATTAAAAATGAAATTTTTGGCTAATTATAAGATCACTGTAAAAGGAAGTTGTGTGAGTGTATCACACCAGATTTTTTGTATTTCTGTTGTTATCTACTAACTAATAATAAACATTGATAAACATTGTTTTTATTTCTGGTGTTATATCCACTAACAGTTGGTATTTTGCTTGCATAAAGCATTACTGCTTCAGTTGCCGACCAGTAGCATTGCAAGCACTGTGTAGGGAACGGAGTGTTTAGCGCGCATTACATTTCCTAGCTGGTCACCGCCACCAGTAGCGTTGACGGTATAGGAAACGTAAAAATGCTTCCGGTGAACGGGTAATGCAGTGTGTGTGCGCGGTAATCCCACGTAGACCAAGCTGGAAGGACCACCTGCACAGGTTCCAGGCACTGTAGCAGGCAGTAACATGGAGCAGTTCCAATCAAGGGCGAATTCTCCTGAAATAACAATAGCCACGTGTAATAGCTGGAAACATCAACAAAAGCTAATCACACCTGGGTTAAACTGGGATATCAACGCCAAGGACAAATAAGGCCGGAATGTCGTTGCAGGTAGCGTTCCTCCAAAGCAATATAACGTAATCACCAGGTGCATGGATCGTCAGCAATTCAAATGCATCCACAAAGGGATGTTAGTTAGCGTTCCTCCAAATGAATATAACAGGATCACCAGGTGCCATTGTGTGTCAGCGGTTCTCCAAAACGAGTGCCAAGGGTGTATATTAGTCAGGGAGACCTGTACATATAATTAAGTTAGCGAAATGAGTAGATTTAATGTTTTAGTTATTTAATTAGTTACTTGGTTCATTTTTCCCGCTCTATTTTTGTGAGTGTGGCGTGCATAGAAAAGCCCGCGAAATTACACAATAGATACAGCATTTGTTAATGGGGGCTATTTCCTGCCATATATTCTAGTGACAAGCAATATTTTAAGTGTCCAGACAGTAACGAATCTTTGTCAAAAATTCCCGCCAATTTAGACGTGTTTGTAACGGCCATTTGACGCAAAACTGAACCTAATTGACCCAACGGAAAAAATTTGCGCCATGTGGCATGTTACGGTCCAATTAGAGAGGATTAGCCGAGTATGGGGGTTTCAACCCTTCTATATAAGCCTTTTCGCGCCCTTGAGGAGGGGCTTCGCTTGGCTTATCTGCTGATATGCGGGTTGTTATGTCATAAGCCGATGAATTTGTATCACGTTGTTGTTACTTGACAAGCGTTGAAAATAAAACGAGTGTTTTTTCTAAGTGTTGTTTGGTTTCTACACGAGTACTACTAGTCAAATCACCTTACCTGGTCGACTAGGGGTTCTATCATCCTTAGGTGGACAGCATAACACGAGGGAAACACTAAAGAAGCACCAAACCGTTGCCGACACGCACCTAACACCTGTTGATGACATCTCGACCACGGCCGTAGGAAGTTGAATTCGCGCTGGCGCACAGCAGGGAGTCCAGGACCGTATTTCGCATTTGGTAACGTTCTCTGAGTTATTCTGCTGCATGAATTTCCCGAAAATTTTGGTTTTATTGCCGTTAGAAAAGTGTAAGGAATGATTTGAGAAGTAGGATTAAATCAAAGCAATCGTCTCTTTGACCATCAAACCCTAGAAACCCGCGAAATAAGATCAATTAATCTGAATAAATTTCTATAACCCTGAGATTATTGCATTTCAAATTGAATCACATGCAGATTAGTTAGTAAACAAATAAGAGCTGTTTGTGGTATCCCAAGGCTGTGCTTCGTAAGCTAAAATAAAAGTACAGGTAAAGTGTAAATTTCACTTAGGCATCCCCTTTTGTGCGAGGGCTTAATAAGCAATTAAGTAATTAGCGATTAAAAAAGGGGGGTGTAAATTTAAGGGGTATCACGGCAATATATTGCTGTGTTATTTACAGGCCACGAATCACTACAGTCTTTTAAGATCAAACATTTTAATTTTGTTAGCAAATAGTACTAGGTTAAAACGATATGTTTCAAATTAAATAATGAATATAAACACTGCTGGCATGTGACTCAATGTGAAAGGATTATAACAGTAATTTAAACGTTGGTGGTCATAAACAAATACCATTTAATAGTTCTTAGCAAGGCCAAAGGGTTAGATTGTCATTAACTAACACAAAATAATGCAATTATAGTCTCAAATCAATCCATTAAACGAGCATTCAATTACACCAAAATTATAAATGGGCATAGGCACGCAGGAGGTGCGAAACACCTGTGATATAGTGCAACAAGTGTATTTCCGGTGAACGGGTAATGCAGTGTGTGTGCCGTAATCCCACGTCGACATCAAGCTGGAAGGACCATCTGCACATGGAACTGCACAGGTTCCAGGCACTGTAGCAGGCAGGGGACCTGGACGACTCGAGCAACTGGTTCTGGACGCTCGGATGCAGACGGCAGGCCACAGGAGGACAAGGGGTGTTGGGACGCATGGCAGTAACATGGGGCAGTTCCAATCAAGGGCGAATTCTCCTGAATTAACAATAGCCTTGTCTAATAGCTGGAAACATCAACAAAAGCTAATCATACCTGTGACAACACCCGGGTTAAACTGGGATCTCAACGCCAAGGACAAATTAGGCCGGAATGTCGTTGTAGTTAGCGTTCCTCCAAATGAATATAACAGGATCACCAGGTGCCGTTGTTTCTCAGCGGTCCTCCAAAACGTGTGCCAAGGGCGCATATTAGTTAGGGAGACCTGTACATGTAATTAAGTTAGGGAAATATGTAGATTTAATTTTGTAGTCATTTAATTAGTTACTAGGTTAATTTTTCCCGCTTTATTTGTGTTAGCGTGGCGTGCATAGAAAATCCCGCGAAATTTCACAATAGACACAATGTTGGCTAATGGGCGACTATTTCCTGCCATATATTTAAGTGTCAAGCAATATTTCAAGTGTCCAGACAGTAACGAGTCTTTGTCAAAATGCCCACCAAATGGACATGTGTTTGTAACGGTCATTTTACGCAAAACTGAACCCAATTGACTCAACCCAAAAAATTTACATCATATTACGAACCAATTAGACGAGTATGGGGGGTTTCAACCCTTCTAGGGCTATATAAGCCTTTTCGCGCCCTTGAGGCTTGTTCTGCTTATGTTCTGTTGTTATACTTGAAGCTGATGAATTTGTATCACGTTGTTGTTACTTGACAAGATTGGCGTTGAAAATAAAACGAGTGTTTTTTCTAAGTGTTGTTTGGTTTCTACGCGAGAAAAATTAAGTCAGCTTACCTCGTCATACAAGCGTCTACGATCCTTCGGGGCACAAACCACGAGCGAGGACCACTAAACAAAGAATCACCGAGCCGCTGACGACAACACCTGTTGATGACACCACGATCGCCGCCATTGAAATCTGCAAATCTCGATCTGCGATCGATTCGCGCCGGCGCACATCAGGGAGTTCAGGACCGTACTTCGCATTTGGTAACGTTCTCTGAGTTATTCTGCTGCATGAATTGCCCAAAAAATTTGGTTTTAATGCCGTTATAAAAGTGTAAGGAATGATTTGAGAGTAGAATTAAATCAAAGCAATCATCTCTTTGACCATCAACCCCTAGGAACCCGCGAAATAAGAGCAATTAATCTGTATAAACTTCTATAACCCTGAGTATTGCATTTTAAATTGAGTCACATGCAGATTATTTACTAAACAAATAAGAGCTGTTTGTGGTATCCCAAGGCTATGCTTCGTGAGCTAAAATAAAATTACAGGTAAGGTGTACAATTCCTGTAAGCATCCCCGTATGTTCAAGGGCTTAATAAGCAAGTAATTAATTAGCAAAACAATAGGGGTGGACATAGGCACGGGAGATCACGGCAATATATATATATATATATATATATATATATATATATATATATATATAGAGACATAGACGGTCATTATCCAGCCCATAGGATATATTTGCTGTACGCTGTGTAGCCCAATCATACGGTGTTGAGCCCAGGTGAGGGCACATCAACGAATCAACGTGTTTATGTAGTTCATTCAATTAAAACGTGCACAAGGAATACGTACACAAATTTTTGGCTGGGCTCATCAATGGTATGTTTACATATCCCTTATACAGCATCTAGTTCAGGGTACCGCTCACCAGGGGGCGCCTTGTATATACACGGAAAACGTATACAGACATTGTGAAGCCCACTACACTCACCACTCGTTGTGTGGCCCGAAATTAGGCAACACTGTACGGTATGCTAATAGTCTGACTTATCGATGTAATCTTACACCAGTTGATTAAATGAACGTGTCGGAATTCTCTATTAAACTAATACATTACATATAATGTAGTCTTAAGGTATATGTATTAATAAATGTTGAATTAATTAGTATTGTGTATTGAAATATTATTTACTTTTTTAAAGGATTTTTATATGACAAATATTTGATATTAGTAGGGTAAATTTAAAATAAAAATCTCGTACAATAATAATGGATCGTAAACAATGAATATAAGTAAATGTCTATTTATATTAAACGGAATCATACACTTTGTTTGTAAATACTTTAATTTTGAACACAACACTTTAGTACCTATACATTTTACTGTACATTCATTACATATTTTACAAGAACACGCATGGCAACGATTTTACTGCTGCAATGAAACTGTAAATTGCTAACGCATTTCTGATTTTCAACGCTACTCAAATCTAAGACTTCTTAAGTTTCGTAACCTATAAAATAATTTTCTTTATAATATACCCTATACATAACTCAACTTTTATATTCAGCTACCACAATCACATACATTTCTGGCACATGACTGTATAGTACTAGCTTACAGAAGTATAAGATTGAGCTAAAAATAACAGTTATATATTTAATATACCTGGTGACAATAATGAGACCAGGGCCATGCCTCTATCTCCTTTACTTATGGATGAATTTGGATGAAAATTGATACAAAGATGCTAGATATAATTTGGGATTGACATACAAGTATAATCAAAATGACCGACTTTCGATTTAAACCGGAAATAACACTAACATTGATTTTTTAAATGCATTTCCTTATATATTTTGTTTTTCGCAATCTACGACTCAAATTACATGCAAGAATGGTGTTATATTACACAGAAATATTAAAAAAAAAAAATTAATAATTCTTCAATTTTAGATAACGAAAAAGTAGTGCACGATGCATATCGTTAGATTGGTAATTACATTTTCTGTTTAATGACAAAATGGCCCTTCGTAGGTGCCATTTAAAAAAGTGACTTTTTCTTTAAAAAATGTGTTTAGCAAATTTTGTTCTTTTATTAAGGGTTTGTTATTAACTTTATTGATAAAATAGCTATTATTATTAGTTGCTATAGTTAATTAGAACAGATTGTTTAAGTCACACTCTTCTACCGTAAAAATTAAATTTAAAAAAATCAGTTTGAAAAAATGAAAATTTTGCGAGACTGTTAGTATATGTATTTTGATTTGTAGATTCCGAAAAACATAAAATATATAAGGTGATTAATTTAAAAAATCAAAGTTGGTGTAATTTCCGGGGTAACCGGAAGTCGGACATTTTGACTATATCCATCGGTCATTCATAAATTATGTCTAGTACCTATCTACATTTAAAATCTGATCCAAATCGATTCATAAATAAAGAAGATATAAGCATGGCCCTGTCTCATTGTCACCCGGTATACTAAACCAATTCTTAAATCACAGATTTTTGCTTGCGTATTCTCGCTTTTTTGGAGGAGGGCTTTACAAATTTGCAGCTGTAATAGTGGGAATGGAATTTTATTTGAATAATTTATTTCTTATCGCTAATTCTTTCAGATTCAAATTCCTTTCTTTCAAAATGAGCCTGAAACAAAATTATGATGCATATTGATGAAAGTCATTTGTGTGTGCTTCACAAATACTTGCTCTAAGGGGCAATTCTCCTCTATCGATACATTTTAACTAGATTAGCCTCCCTTCTAGATTATTGGTTCCTTGGAGTATGGAGAACGATCTAACCCCATTTTCGGAACGATTGCTGCAACAGGACACACTGCAGCCCGGCATTTTCTATCTATAATTAATACTTGTTAATTTTTAAAATATGAAGTATCTACTGAATTCATACAAAAAATGAAAAGAACACTGCAAATAAGCACAACTTCGAATTCGAACTAAATTATTTGACATGCGCACAGCTGTTGATTTATGGTGCATTCGCCATATTGACTCCAAAAATACAAAACACTGGCGCAATTAATTGCGGTACTCGATTAATATAGGGACTCTATCCTTTATCTGAACAGTCGAAGAAACCCTTGGTTTACAAAGTACCGCAATGGCGGCCATATTGTTTCAGAAATGACATCCTTCAAAGGAATACGAAAATTCATTAGATACGATATTTTGCAATTTTTTCCGTTATACTTATGGAAACAACAAGAAACATAGCAGCGAATCATTCTTTTAGGTTGGGTTTTAATAATTTACTTGCTATTTGATAACACATCGACAACTTCTAACCATGCAATTTATATACTAAACTTGTCAAAATGACATTACTTATACTCTGACAGAAATAATTGACCGAACGATGCCATTTCTGAAACAACATGGCCGCCGTTCCGGTACTTTATAAACCAAAAGTTTCTTCGACTGCTTTTTTTTTCTTTATGTGCATTTATTTTACCAGAAATTGTACTCACGATCTTTGAAGCAGGAGTGAGGAACTCAGGATGCTTAACCACGGCTTAGTACATTGTCACCAAGCCCGACAGCAAGTGCATGCTTTGAGTATTTCCCGGAATTTTTAAAAATGGTTTTTCTTAAAATATGTTTTAAGTCGCACTGCATTTAAAAACTCACAATAGTTTCGTAACTAGCCTGTAGGAAGTTGGATGAACTTAACACATTAAGTATGCATTCAAAGCAAGCGTGTATTGTAGTAGGTACTGAAGCATTTACGAACATATTTTATTTAAACATTTTGCATATACCCCTAGAATAAATTATGCAAGTCGTTTTTGATAATTTTAATAGTTAAATTTGACCAGAAGTACTCGATTAAAGAAAAGTGTGTAAGCGGTAGGTGCCGAAGAAGATTTTTACATGCAAATCTTTTAAAAACATAATGGCTTGAAATTAAAGTCACAAATTGTGAACTACGGTCCTGGTATACAAATTTACATAGAGATAGGAGAAAAAAACTGAGGTAAACAATGATTTTTACTCGTATAACTCCACAACGAGGCATTGTCCTACCACAGTTTACAGATATTTGTCTTCCTTACCTTGTATTAGAGTTTGCAATCCCGCAGTAAAAATGCAATACTTACCGGGATTTCGGGATCGGCTACTATGAGTTGAATAAAATATAACAGGTAGATACAGTCACAGAAACAATATAGCTGGCACATTCGTTTTTCCAGTGCAAGTCTATCAAAGTCCACCAGCTTAGCAAGAGATAATGCTAGAAAAAGCTAAAAAGCTATAGTCGGCATGAAAAATGGAAGGGCTCCTGAAACTGGTGGCATCTCTGTTGGACTTTTAAGGCACGGACCAGAAACATTTTATAAACTTCTCACTTACATATTTAATTTGTTCCGAAGAGGAGAAGAACTTCCAGTTGAGTGGAAAACGGCATACATAACTAAAATCTACAAGAAAAGGGATAAAACAAACTCTGGTAATTATAGACTACTGAGTGTTACAAATTTGCTACAAACAATATATGGAAAAATAATAAAAAATAGGCTCGAGAATGAAGTTGCAGATATAGATGAGCAAAGTGGATTCCGTGCTGGACGATCTGTGGTAGACAACCTGTTTTGCTTAAAGCAACTGACAAACGACTAGCATGTAATCTCGAGACCCATATGTATTTTACAGACCTAAGGAAAGCCTACGACAGTGTCCCATTATTTAAATTATGGCTGGTTATGCGACAAAGAGAAATTAAGGAGATCTATATTCAGGCTATACAAAAACGTTACGAGCCCAGAATCATATCATTTGGGCCAGATCAGTATAGCTCTTAAATTTTCAGATGTAGTATTTGGAGTTCGTATATTTCATTCACTATAATACAATAATTGCAGTTGTTTGTAAATTTTGCCACAGGAATTACGAAAATTCAACAAATTGACAATAGCTTTACCACGTACCATTTTTGCAACAAGAATACAGACACCAGACTGCCTATATGTTATTAAACAACAAACAGCTTGTTTCACTTCATCCAAAACATGTTAAGGTGACCGAAATGGTATTTATTTTATCATATGATCCAAATGAAATGATTCGGTAACTTATTTTTAAGTTAGTGTTTCCCGACGCACAGTGCGACTTTCACTCTGATGATGCAAGCTGCAAGGTCTTGCGAAACGTTAGTGAATATGGATGCACAAACAGCAAAACGGCCAAATCTGCCTAAGTATCCTCGTTCTCAAGATACTCAAACAACACGAGCCACCAAAGAGCATGGCCATCGCGCGGGTTTTTGTTCGACTTCACAAGGTGCAAGGCACATTAAGCCAGAAAATGCTGGGTGTTCATCTACAAATACTACGCGGTCTAAGCCGAAATTCTATGCTAAGGAGAATAATTCGAGTAACCGCGAAAGCCTCAAACAATACTTAATATCAAACTGTACGAAGACTTCGATCGAAAATGGGATGTTTTTACAGAAACATGTATGCGACGGATTACGGTGGAATAGTCTTATCAGAGCCATAGCTTGAGCATAGTGTATGCAATTCTGAACTACTCAATTATGATTACGATGTATACAGATGCGATAGAAATTTCTAAATAACAGGTAAAATCAGAGGCGAGCGGTGTTTTAATGGCTATACTAAACAAATATACATTTAAACTTCTTAATCTTGAAAACATTTTTCTTGGTTGTATGTGGGTGTTTTTTAACATTGCTGGTGAAATATTTACAATAACTGTAGTTTACTTTGAACCTCAATCCAAATTTGATGTCTATAATTAATGATTTGATGGTAGTAACGTTTTTTGGCTTTACCCTTTTTGTGTGCTGACCTTTATCAACTAAAGTTATGTTGAGAACGTTTGGATGATTTTCAAGGCGTTTTCGTGCTGCAGGTTGTTTTTATTCGTTTTTCGAAAACTATCACACAATGTTGGCACGCATTTTCATTCTGTTTTCGACGAGCGAAGTGATTCATTTTCGTAAACAGGGACGTTTAATAGTAATTTATTATACAAGACGATAAAGTTAAATTTTATCCACGAGTGAATTGTTTAACGTCGAGACGAAGTCGAGACGTTAATGATTCAAGAGTGGATAGAAATAACTTTATCGTCGTGTATAATACAATATTTTTTTCTATAGCAAGAACTTTAACAATTTCAAAAGAAAATAATGACAGTCAAGCACATTTCAAAATGTCAGTAACTAGATTGGGTTGCTACGATAATACGAAGCTGTCATATTTAATTTAAACAAAAGTTAGAAAATTAAATTACTTTATCTATCCTTGATGTTAAAGTGCTACTTTATCTACCCTTGCTGTTAAAGTAAAACTTGACCTTTTGTTTTGAGTTGATAAAAGCACACTTTAACATGTGCTATAGAAAAAATTAATTTAGTAAATAAAATGAATCTACACTCCCCTCCAAAAAAACTGGATCATTGTTTTAAGTATATTTTTATACAACAGATACTTTTTAAATGTCTGAATAGGCATTTTAAATGTATTTAAGTATGACTTAATAATATAGTGACCTTATGTCACGCTTAGTAACAATTAAAATGTGTGTTTGTTTCGCTTAAAACAATTTATTAATTGTTTGCTGTTTTAGAAAGTTTATGCAAGACCTCATAAGCAGCATGCCACGACGAATGGAAACTGTAATAAGAGCTAGAGGTAGAAATACACAGTACTAATCAAAGTTGAATTGTTTTTTTTAAATCAAATTGTTGTTTTTCATATTACATATCTTTTCATTTTCCTCATGTTTTTAATAAAAAAATTGCCAATTTTTATTATTATTATGTCATTAAGCAATACTGACATAAGTATAAAATGCATATTCAGACATTTGGAAATGATCTGTTCTATAAAAATAAAATTTTGAAAAATGATTCGTTTTTCTTTGGAGGGGAGTGTATACTGTATATATTACGAAGGTATTATTTTAACTTAAACAGTTAGTTTTCGCAATATTATTATACTATATAGTTAATTAATTAATTAGTTTCTTGCAATATGTAAATTAAAAGTTTCAATATCACTATGGCAATCGTTTATTAATTATTTATAAACTGTCAAATAAACGCATGTTGGCAGTTCTATAATGTTTAATTATAATTTTCTTAATATTACTGCAGTTAAAAAAATTTATCTCGAATGTGAAATGCTTTTGTATTATCAAACGAATTTTTAGGCTCGTCTTCTGTTCGCTAAAAAATCTGTCATTTCGAATGCAAAAGTAGCATTTCGTATTGTAGATAAAAAAATATTTATTTGCGTTTGGTCACCGCGGTTCTATTTTTTGAAACTAATTGGCTTCAAAATGCCCGCGTTCTGGTTCTTCGAAGTCCATTGTAAACATTGCGAATATCGTTGTAGCTGAGGTGTGAAATGCATGTTTGTATCATAATTGTATCATATTAGGATTTGGTTGAACTCATTGAAAGTATTGCAGTTGTCCCATAGAACATTGTCCGTTTCTTCGATTTGCACAGCACACTGATAAAATGCTACAGTGGCGGTTTGGTTTTACGATGAGACTAAATTCATTACATAAACAAGACTACGTTTTTGGCGCCATTTTAATATTCTCCCGTTTTGGATTTGTTCTTGTTCTTGTATTTGCAGCAACTTCTGTATTATAATCGTCTTCGAACAGTTGATGCAATACGTAACGCAATTAACACTATTAATTACCAAACAACCATTAAGTGGTGCATTTAACAGATTTATAAATATTTTAGGCCAATGTATTGTTAATGACATCAGCCACCTGGATTATGTAATTAAATGCGTTAACTGAGAAAATGAAGAACTCAGTTATGGTAGTTATTTGGAATTTTGCAGTTCGAAGAAAGATAGAATACATAGAAACTTATCCCTTTTGTTCTCAGCAGCTAGCGCTACCATATGTCTACCACGCCTTCAACAATTTTATGGCACTACACTTTACTTATAAGAAAACATCACTCATTTATTGCTTTGGAGTGGCTTGATCGCTTCCTCAACTCTGTGTGGAAGATCTGTATTTTACCACGTGATGCAATAACACATGGGAATACACTTGGCAACACCGACGGGCTACACAACGTGCAACAAATATAAATTTATACACAAACGGGCTAAATAACGAACTAATCATATCAACGGACTCACATGGTCTTATTAATATATAAAAAAACCAGACTTCTAAAAACGTTACCCCTCTGAGGTTGCGTTGAGTCGTAATGATAAAAAACCGCATATAAAGTGATTTATATCTTCCGGACTGAATTTTTAAGGCCGGGTGGAACAACGGCCCAATAATGTAAGGGGCTCAACAAGATACCATTTAGCCCTATATATATATATATATATGTAATAGAGTCCTATTTTTTCACAGCTCGGTGGTTGTTACACAGGACGATAAATTTTGACTGGGAAAGGGGTTGAACTAACACCGTTCTCAGTACTTTGGCAAAATAGGAGCTAATAATGGTTTATTGAAATAAAACCACTTGTTGATAAGGCCAACGTTTCGATCTTTATTTGAGATCTTTATCAAGACCTGTAAGGAGGAAATCACATATAAGAGGCGATGTTTAACATTGTTATTGAGATCTTACCTAACAACTTGCGGTAATTCACCAAAAAAGGCACATGTATTGCACAAAACATGTGATAAGATTTTCAATTTTACAAAACAGCAGTTGAGCGAGACTTGCATGTTGTTACTTAACACTAACGTACAGCTACAGTTCATGTCGCCAGGTTACATATTAAAAATTATACAAACACATTTAAAATTAAGCAATTAAGCAAACATTTCCTCCAGAAGATCAGCAGGGAGCAGAGGCTTGAAGCAGTCACCTACTTAAAAATTGTGGCGTAACGCACGTAGAAGCCAGCAGCCGCACGAAACGAGAGGATTTTTCAATTAAATGCGTTCAACACCTCGTGACACCCGTGCACCTACGGGGCTACAAAAATAATGTCGGAAAACCTCTTTAGGAGTAACCAAAACAGCAGGACTTTCCGACAAGTGGCGTACTGAGATAAAAAAGTCATCTTTTGCGGTGTTAGTGAACATTTTTTTGTCCAATTTGAACGTCCCTGTATTTTACTCGGACGCCTAACGTAATGTGCATGCGCGGCAAACTATCGCCACCTGCGCAAAGTTTCCTAAAAATTTCCTGCATTGCTGTCGGGTTCAACATTTCTTATCAGCTATTGACGGCCATGCTGGTCAAAAACCAATAATCGCAATAATTGCTTAATTTTAAATGTGTTTGTATAATTTTTAATATGTAACCTGGCGACATGAACTGTAGCTGTACGTTAGTGTTAAGTAACAACATGCAAGTCTCGCTCAACTGCTGTTTTGTAAAATTGAAAATCTTATCACATGTTTTGTGCAATACATGTGCTTTTTTGGTGAATTACCGCAAGTTGTTAGGTAAGATCTCAATAACAATGTTAAACATCGCCTCTTATATGTGATTTCCTCCTTACAGGTCTTGATAAAGATCTCAAATAAAGATCGAAACGTTGGCCTTATCAACAAGTGGTTTTATTTCAATAAACCATTATTAGCTCTTATATATATATATATATATATATATATATATATATATATATAAATTACTATGTTGCTTTAGAACATTAAATTTTCATTTGTTTCAATAATTTTCGAATTACTGATACTAACTTTCGGAAATATCAGTCGTATATCTACTCGTAGTACAACACATACAGAAAAAACTTGAGGACTAGGATTTCTAACTATAGTACGATCAAAAATTATTTTTGTCTAGTACGACTATGGAATAGTTCCTAAGTTATGAATGCTACTATAAATCACTTAAAAATCAAAGTCATGTTTGACATTTAGAAATAAACGTAGCTGCGCTATTCCGTAGCCATACCAGATGAACATAATGTTTGATCATACTATATTTTTAAACCTTGCAATTACATGAGACTACCGGCCATTTCGAAAAAGTTAGCAAACCTGTCTAGGATGCTGTTCCAGGGTACTACTTCTAATTTGATGGTATAAGAGTCTGAAACACTAATTTCACTCTAAAAGTAGCAATCGCTTAATTATATGGTTTATATATTTTGTAATATTGCATGGCAGCCCCTGGTACCATACTTAGTCGAACACTTTTACGAATACAGCTAAGTACTACCTTTTTTTCCTATACTAATCACGTTTGTTAAAATACGGCACTGCTGTGTGGTGGAATCACTATGTCGAAATACAAGCTGATATACAGGGTGAGCGAAACTCAATATCGCAGCTCTATTATAAGACAAGGAAAAACGATAGAAAAAATATAAAAAGAGGTTCTTAAATGGGATTGAGTAAGGTCCATTTAAGCCATAGTTGCATATTTTTCCATATTTGGAAATTGAAGTAATGATGTCATCGAATTTATTTTTCCCTGAAACATATGTAAAAGAGCATTTACAGAATTTTTGTAACAGTAATTCATTAACAGGGCTAGATTAGAGTTACAGAAGCCATTTAAATAGAAATTAATTAGAATTGAAATATATTTCTCATAAAAAGCGTAAAAATTATGCAAACATACTACTTTTCGGTAAATAATAAAAAATCTAAAGAAGTAATTAACATTTTATATTACTTTTTCCAATTATAAATCTTTAAAGTTTTCATATAAAAAAAAATTAATTTTAATATTAAGTCTTGGTATGTGAAATTTTGAAAAATATTTAAAAAACTGAAATATGAATTTTTAGCTAAAGTTAAAAAAATAGGTGTTTTTGCAACTTGAAATTGTTCAGTTAGGTAAAAGTAACACACTCTAAAAAACTCTCATTAATATCTTACTTAATTTCCGAAAAATAACACTTTTTGGATATTGACAATTTGGAAAAACTCCATTTTCTAAATAAGTAAAAATCACTCGGTATATATGATAGGGGCTAAATAGGTTTTTAGACAGACTTTTGGCGGTCACTGTATATCTCAGTCGTACACAATAATTTTATTAATAAATTTAATGAAATAGTAAATCTCAAAAAGTTCATACATTACAAATTATTGCTAAATATAACCAAATATTCAAAATCCAGAATGTATGCTCAAAAACGTATAAATATGCAAAATATGCAAACTGAAACTTGGCTTAACGATTTGTTTTCATATAATTAGTATACATATGCAAACAGTTTCGCCGGCTCATCAATTATACAAAATATGCATTTACCATATAATATCAGCTTTAGTTATGACGATTATAAACTTCACAAATGCTTGCGATGAACTATCTAGAGAAATGTTACGTAAGGCTTCAGTGACAGAAGTAAGGCGGAGATTGGATAAGTGTTTAGAAGTAGCAGGTGGTTACATTGAAAATTTGTTGCAGTGATTGCCTACATACTTTGTTTCTTTCTGTGGTAATATTAGTTACATATTATGTGTTTTTTAATGTTAAATTAATAATTCATACTAATTATTAATAATAATTAATATTTGTTAATTATTGACAGATGCGACTTTGCTACTTGTTTAAATCGTGACGATGGCGAATTTTTGATAATAGTTTTTTATACAAATTTGCTTATAATTTTTTAACGGAAGAAGATAGCAAATTTTTTTCTTCACAAAATATGTTCGAAAAAATTATCACTTTTTAAATATTCCAAAATATAAGTATGTTTCCAAGAAAAACAAATTGGATGACGTCATTGCCTACTTCAGTTTCCAAATATGGAAAAATATGAAAATTTGGCTTAAAATGGACCTTACTCAATCCCATTTAAGAACCTCTTTTCAGATTTTTTCTATCGGCTTTCCTTTTCTTATAATAGAGCTGAAACGCCGAGTTTCGCTTACCCTATACATACTGCAATGGTTTTAGTGTAAGGGCTTGATATAAAATTAAAAAAAGGTTGAAAGAATACAGTATTAAATTACAAAGATGAATTTAAGTATTAAAAGGATATCAAAATTATTAATATGTATTTGGTAAAATAATGAAATAGAACTTAAATTCAATTAAACAATGCATATAAGAAACAGAAAGGTTCTAACATAATTTTATTATTATCTGAAATAAAGTGGAGGATTAGTATCAAATACCTATTCGAGATATATCATTCAAAATAAATCTGATACAGATTATATAGTGTTGGATTTTAAAAATATGATAAAACAATATCACTAAGGAGATAATTATTATTAACTTATGTACAAATAATTTTTGACTTGAAAAGATGTAAAAAGTAAGCGAACATTTTAAAATAAACCCTTTATTACATGATTTTAAATCCATTTGGTATGTGAAGGGTTATATTGGAATAGTCTTAGGCCCTACAACTCAACTCTGATAGCGTTGACATTGTAAATTGTGCTCGACTTTTAAATCACAATTTAATATAATAAATGAGCAATTTCCGACATAAAAAGTGTACCATTTTAATAAGTGCATATCCCAGTTGGTATAATATCGTTTCCAAGAGTTTCCGTCACAAAAATTTAGAAAGTTCCATGAAGGGGTTCTTCCGAGAAGTTAGCAGCCGTTCAGCTCGAAATTTCGATCACTGCATGTAGCCAAGGAAATGATCGCAGCCTAGAGGGGAAGATTCCAGGGCGTAGAGCAGCTCTGTAGCTACGTCTCCAGGAGGTTTCACCACGAGGGGGTCCGTAGCAGCTTCAGAATTTCAACGGCGTCACTCCAGCGAGACGAGGAGTTCGGCGAAGTATCAGGTACCCAAATTTGCCTAGAATTAACTACGTTAGACCCGGGAAAGTTACGTTCATGATAAAGGAGACATTACTTAAAAAGATCCAAGCATTTCCGCGGCTATAGAGAAGGTGCAGCTCGCAAAACAAGCGGATTCCATTATTTGAGGTTATGCGAAGGTGAAACCGGATACGGCCGAAAAACAATTGCTAATTTTTGCCACCAGCGTCTCTTATGACGTCATGAACAATTAATTGCCTAAAACAGAAGATAAGTAATGCCGCCAAAGCGCGAAAATTCAAATAAATACCTGTACGAACTTTGATAATTTCACGATTTTAAAACGTCATATAACGCAATCTTGCAAACGGAATCCATTTTGTGTAACATTTGACCTACTTTCTAATATTTTGCTTCTGCGTAGTGGAACTAAAGCGGTAAACAGAACCGTACTCAAATAATTTGTAAAATTACACAAACAACCAGGAACTCAACTGAGTTAGAGTGATTGCTTTACTTGAGAGCTAGCGGTTATTTATCATTATTTGCAGTTAGATAAAATACAAAAACGGGCATATAACCAATTATTTTGACAAGTAAAGTAAATACGAGTTACCTGAGCCTGAGAATTAATTTTATTTCAATCAAAATATTGTGTGGAGGCTCTAACAATTTAATATTTAATTTAATTAGAGAGAGCTATCCATCGCAATATATCATGACAAAATTATCGAGGAGAGTATAAGTGAAATTTTAAAAATAATTTTATATGGAGATGTTATAAAGGCGAATCGATATGGTGAGAGTACCATATGTTAAACAGCTATAATCTACAAAAGCAATTTCTGGAATTGAATGCAGAGCTGAGTTTATTATCAATTAATTACATCATATAAATTGGATAGAAGGGGCTTGTTTTACAGGAAGTAGCTTACATTGAGCTTGTTAGCAGAGTGAACGTCTTATGATATAGATAAAAGAGTTTTCATCTACTGGAATTGTATTTCGTCAAGCTTGTTATTGAAGTGACGTTTTGTAACTTGCATTCAGTCGAGGTTCATGGTACTAGGTTGTCAACGGCTTGTGAATGTTAGAAGGAAGACGTGGATGGCGTTTGATCCTGGTCAATCTTGACAATTCTGCTGGAGAAAATAGCAGGTGTCTTGTCGTATTTGGCTGAGAGGTGTTTGCGGTTCCTGGTGGTTAGTTGCATTCATGCTGCGATTTGTGTGGACATTGGGAGACTTTTGTGAGTGTACTGGATGCGTTTTAGATTTGTAAAGGAGCAGATCAGGGTCAGTGACAGCTGCAGGTATTTATAGAATAAACTGAAAGTAAAACATAGAAAGAGTGAAGTGAGATAATTATAAAAAGGATTACTTACTATTTAATGTTTATTGAATGGCAAGTAATGTAACGAAAAGGTATTTGTGATTGATTTTACACTTGCATAATTTGAAGTGACAGTGATAGACATATAAATTGTCACATAATTTTGAACTTGGTTTTCATTCAACAAAAAGTGAATTTTCAGGAATAAAAACAATCTTGATTAAGTATGCGAGAACCCGACTTGTGTTTCTTAAGAGTAAATGTTTTCTACCAGAGCTAGAGATATTTAATAACATTGATAATTAATAATTTATAAAAGGGTAAATGAATTACTTAAATTCATTTTAAAAAAAATTTGATTAAAATAAACTAAATAAAAAGAAAAGTCAAACGTAGTTGCTAAAGCATAATATATAGGTAGGTATATATTGTAAATGTATATTATGTTAACTTATTATATTAATGATGATTTATAATTTAATCAATAAATACCCTCCCTACACATATTTTTATTTTAAAATCAAATTCTTACTGATTAAAATAAATAATAGACCTTATCAATAGGTTCATTGAATCAGTGTTTTGCCCTTTATGTATTGCGCACATCTGCAAGTTAATAAGTTATGGCTAGCTCTATTTTTCGGTAGGCATTGAAAACTCAAATTAGGTTAGGTTCACCTGTTTGTACAAAATAAAAATCCCCGTGTTACGCCACTGGGCTGTGAAATTTAGAAGTAGCAACGCGCAAACTCTTACTGCGCTGTCAAATTGAATCCATCAACAAATAGCTTTAATCTGCGGTTCGTTTTTGTGTAATTACAGTGAATTCAAACGCAAATCTATGAACAAATTATCAGGTATTTATTCAATTTATGGTAATTTCGCGGGCTAATCTCTTTTTTGTTTCCAGTGTTTTTTGTTTCATGACGTAAAAGGACGCGGCTTGGGTGAATTCAGATGTTATCCGCTCCACTAACCTCACAATTCTAATTTGCTTATTTATTTGGTAAATAATTTGTCTGGAGACTAGGATATGCCTGTTGCTTACTCGAAATGGTAACGTTTCGCTGGTACGTGAATTTCCGGCTCCTCAAGCTGTCAATGTAGTTTTTACAATACCTTAAAATTTCGAGGTGGTCGAGCGTTTCTCCTGAACGGAGCCCCAAGCTAGATCTTCTTTAGGAACCGCTGCTTGCGAAGTCGGTGATGCTGGCCTTGTTGCTACAGCTGCCACCGATGTCTCGCAATCGTCAGCTCTGGATTTCGACTCCTGGTTTGTTCGCAGTCGCCCTTCGGAAAATTGAGCTGGTCGCCGTACACGTTCGGAAGCTGGCTGGTGGTGCAATAATTTTTTATCTGGCAAAAAGTTGCCCACACGTTCACTGGTACTCCACAATTTTCTTAACACAGTGGTGTAATTAATTTTTATTTATTCTAATTGTAAGTGAGTCAAATCTTAATTTAAATAGAGACACAAATTCACTGGGTATCAAATAATTTATTATCATTTTTTTCTCCTCTTCGTTAACAACAATTGCCTATCTGGCTACATAAAAACGGATGTTAAGTGAATACAATGCAATTACTTATAATCTAAATTTACAACTTAATTAATAAAACTGTGCATATTCTTATTTCTAAATTATTGTTTGTTCATGTTTGCAATTTATCTAAGTTCTAGCGCCACTCACTAAGTTTTTATTTTAATTGTCTGTTCACTTGTGTCATTACACTGACTTATTTTTATAAACACAAATCTTGTCCATTTCCTGTAGTGTGATATTCTTGCAGTTTTATAAAACCTGTCTTATTTTCACCAATCTTCAAATATTACTGCTCCATTTTCTTATAGCCTTATTCGATCTATCATTGTGCTCTTTTTGCACTGTATTCTGTCCTTCTTATCTTTATTTAAAAAGTGCATAGAACTGTACTTATTTAATTATACTGACATGTAAATTTAATTAACCTGCATGTAATAAATCCCTTTGGTGATAGATTTGTTGCATTTTGATTGGCTTTACATTGCACCAACCTCTTAATTTATATTAATTGATATTTCAATGACTCCAATTTACGATTTGAGCTCTGTCTTATTGCCATTCATTCTAAAGTAATTTCATTTAATATCGGCAATGCTTGACCGATGTAATCATGAATCAAAATTTCTAATGTGACTTCTTGCAGTTGCCTGATTACCCCAGCTCTGTGCTTTGTTGACTCACTTTAAATTATTGATTCTGCAAGCAGAGTTGTGTAACGGGCTAAAGACCATTTCAATATATAACATAAAACCATTTACATACAGAAATACCATTGCAACATAGTCAATTATAACATAAAAAGGCGCCGCGCCGCAACGTGGAACTACAACAATACGTACTGTAGGAATTACATTGTTAGGTAGGTATCACAGCTTCCAGAATTTTTAATACTTACTACTTTTTTACACACATTTTGCTATTATTGGCAGCAGGCTTGTGAGTGAGTTTGTACGTCTGTACAATGACATGTCCGAGAATGGTTAGTCTGATTTTGTTATCATTATTATTTCTGAAAACTGTATTTGTTTGAGCCAGTAACCAATCTGTAAAATGGCAATAAAAATAAAAGTTGCTTATTCCTTTTTTAGGTAGCTCTTTCAGTACTTTTGGAGTTATAACATTGTTTCCAGAAGTTTTTCTAGAATCAACAGTTCAAATGCTTACTTTCTTCCACTATTTCCTTAGGTGACAAAGTTTTAATCAGAAGTGGCACCTTTCATCCATGTATGGTTGAAGTTTTCTCAAAAATGTCATGCTGCTATATCTATCTGTCTTTACTTGACCAAATTTGGTCCATGCACCCATATTTACACATCAGCTACTAGTAAGTTTGTCTCCTTTTGGTATTTATTTTGAATTAACATGTCATTCATTGTTATCGTCTTTAAATAGCATAATGGATAATTTTTAAATATAACTGACTTAACTGTAGTCATTCAAACATCCCATTAAGACATATTAGCCGTTTCTCTCTTCCACTAATTATGACTGTGGTTTACTATGTGAATATGAAAATTAAGTGAAGAGGACCTACTACTTTACAAACTATGAAGGAAAATTATAAACATTACAGAGTCGTACTTACTTAAATGTTATTAATGAACGAACATAAGCAATAAAGTGACCAAGCAAATGTAATTTGGGTTGTACAAAAATTAAAACAAATGTTAAGATCATCTTATAAAAATAACGGTCATGCATTCTTTAACACTTTAACACTAGTATTATTAGTCTAATTATTAATTGGCCATGTTGCACTTTCTTTTCCTCCATAAGCCAATTTAACTGTCACGCCCATGTTCCTTTAACGTAACAGTTCAAACTAAATTTGTTATTCTAACTTGAAATATTGCTCTCTGCAAGTGCCAAGGCATCCACCATAAAAATAATTAACGTAAAATGAAGTATGCAGGTAATTAATACAAAATAGTTATACTCAATGCGGCTTCCTCTCCAGTGCAATTAAGAAAGCACATAAAAGTTGCAAATATAGAAAGACTTTATTACCCAGAAACCACTTATTAAAGTTATAATTGGAAACATAAAATTTAACAGCAATTAAGCATTTGAAGTCAATTACGTTGCATTTAATTTTAAAAATCAATGAATTATTCAACTATGGATGTTTTATCTCAATTAGTGTTTCAAATTTTATTAGACTTTAGCAGTGATTCAATTTAACATCATCTGTTACGTAATTCTTATGTATCATCAGGTATTAAGTCAGACTATAAAGAGCTATTGGTAATCCAGAGGAAATATGAAATAAGCACATACTTAGGACTCAGGGAAAAGGCAGCACCACAGGGTTTTACCAAGGTGTTCTTAACTCGTTTATTGTCACACATAGTTCATTAAGTTTGCTCTAAATTATTTTCACTCTCAGTCAGTGGAAGATTCTTGAAATTTGTGTTGGAAACTGTTAAAAATGCCTTTACTGACAACTATATATGTAATAAGGTCATTACTGATTTTTAAAAAGTTGGAAAATGAGCTATTACCGACTTTTACTTTCCACCCCAGGGTGGGAAGTAGATTACAATGACAGGGAAAAGTTGTTCCTCTTGGGTGAAAATAACAGTTCAACACTTCCATCTCTTGGTCAGAAAGTAACATTTCTGTCATTCTCGAAAACATCAAATGTCACAACCTCTCAAATAAATGTTTCCAATAAAGTGGTTGTAAATCAAATAGTACACTGTGAGGGTCGCGTAATTACATAAATTTTTATTTTATCTTAGCTATATTATTTCTAGGAAGGACACATTTTATTTTAGCTATTTTATTTCTATGACAATAATAACCCGTATTTTATAGGTGTATTTTATGTATGATAGAAGTAAACAATTATATCTCGTAGACGAAATCTTTCGTTTGTTTTGCCCAATTTGTAATTCGACTCCTCTTACAGCTGTTGAGTGTGCCGAGGTATTTAATAAATACTCGGCGCGAGAAGCGAAAAATTCTATATTAGATTTATGACCAGGGGCTTAGGCGGATTTGAGGAACAAACAGCCCCAAACCGCCGACTAATTTAGTTTGGGGATTTATTAATTTACGATTTCAGCTCAAGCAACACGTGTTCAAGTAGTTCGTGGGAAACAGCAATTTAAAACTCGACAGAAAAGGATTAAAACCATCGTAGATTTTGGAAGGGAAACTACTAATTAACAGCGCGTCGCTATAGCAATAAAATTTAAATTCCGTTGTCATTGGCGGACCACCCCGCGACCCAGGATGGAGGGGCTTCCGTAAGTTGCATAAAACACTCGGTATAGAACGGCAGAGGGCAGAAAAACGAGGTCTGGTGTAGGTAGTAATTCTGTTCGCCATACGGAGAACTGCTACAACAGCTGATCACTTATTTAACTCTTATTTCCCTAGGTACAGTGAGGTTGCTTTTTCCTCGTTAGTAAGGGGGCGTCAAGTACCAACTCTTAATCTTTCCACCTCGGTATGTAATATACTATCATTCGCAATCATATTGCAATGTATCAATTTCATGACATGACAACAGCTGGGAACTAGATGGTTACTGAAACTAGCCGGTAAATTATTACATACCCCGAAAAATGTTACATACCTGAAGAGTGGGTTGACAGTTATTATATTTTTTTTGTTTTCATGGTAACAAAAATATTTGCTACATCAGGATATTTATTATTCAGAATTTAATTGTAGTTATTTTTAAAATTAGATGATTGCGAATAAAGTAGTATGCAAACCTCGGTAAAAATTTCATTTTTGTGTCTCGAGAACTAGTTCACCTCGAGGCTATCGCCTCTCGAAAAACTGTAGTTGTCTCGACAAAAATGGAATCCTTTTTGCCTCTGTACTATTCTTTAAAATTTTTGTGTAAGCGTCATTAGCTGACCAACCATACACTTTAAGAGATGACTGAATGATCTAAAGAACTCTTCTTCTTCCAATTATATTAGGCCAGTGGCCTGTTTTAACCACGAAAGTAGGTAGCTAGCCTGAGTGTTTTCCCAACTGTAGATATTACGTCGCATACGATTTTAACATTATTGGTCACAGAATGGAGAACTGAGTTAACTCTCTAAGCTAAATCATATTAAAAATACCAGCAAAATAACTATACAAGACATGCTAAATATTTACCATGTCTCTACTAAGTATTGGAGCAAATTTATTATGTCAGATAAATTCTGTGAGCGCAATTAGAGTGTGCAATAAAAAAGTGAATAGTTTAAAGTATAAATAATGTTAAAAATAACAAATATTAAACAGTTTTGCATATTTTGATTTATGTTTATTGAAATGCCTAATATCCTAAAAGCCATAGAGCATTGGAATGGACAATGCATAAATAGTTATTTATACAACGAGTACATACCTAGCTATAGTGCCACTTCTTTGCAGGCGTGAGAAACAAATCTTTAAATCTCACAAGTGCAACAAAGAAGCTTTAGATACAAGTTGTAGGCCTATGCCGGGAAGATTATTCATGTACAATTTTATTGTAAATTACCTAGCAACGGCTGATGTAATGGAATGTTTGACTTCGCTCAACAAAATTTTGTCAATAATGTTTCAGTTCTAGTACGATTGCCGGAAAAAAGTTATTCTGGCGTGTTTTTGTTCTAGAAAATTCATTCCAGTATGCTATTATTATTGCTAGATTACAAGAAACAATTATATAAGAATAATAACAAAAAATAAGCTAAACATTCGATTCTGAGTATGAGATATCTAAGGTCAGTGTAACTATGCTCCTCCCGACTTACCCTGTATGTTATTTGGCAAGCATTTATTTATATTTGTTTCAATGTATACTAATAAATATGCTTGTACTATACATTTCTTTAAAATAATAAATTAATTTTCTCTAAAACCCTGGATAAGTTTGTTGAAATCTTTATCAGTTAAAACAATCCTTATTGTTATAGTCCACATAAATAATACAAGTGCTGGGAGATGTGCATCTGATTATAAAATTGTCATTTAAAGCTTAGCCAGGTACAAGACTTAATATCGCTGACCATAAACACACATTCAAAACCGGCACGAATGTAATTTTTCGTGGCGATTTTGAACGTGTGTGTATGGCCAGCTATTAGCTTATCAGAGACCCATTGACGACGCATTGAAGCCACCTGAATAGACCATCTATCCCTTGTTGAGAATCCCTACGCGTAGTCCTCGGCAGTAAAATTTATTTGAGCTAGAAGTATATGATAAGTTGCCTAAGTGAGTTGTTACGAATTTTTAAGTGAATCCTACCACCTTAAAGCTTCTAACGGATCCATCTTTACATTTTTCACAAAAAAACTTGAACTTTCTACCTTTCTTTAAGTGCAATGTTTATATTTCTGTTTGTACACGTCTTTTACTAGTGCAATCTTCACACGGCCTTCTTTTCCCCTGAGAGCCTCTTCATCGACTGATTTAAGAAAAACATCCAAAATATTTATCAACCATGACAACACAACATAAACTTTTCTGAGTAAATTAATTTTTACTTGCAATAATATATCACTCAGAGGAGAGATAAAACTTTATTTGCAGGAAAACCTTAACTGCTAAGAACTGCAGTAAACCACTTTTCTTCTTTAATAAGTCGCATGATGGAATTATTATCAATGGAAAAGTGATATTTTCCCAAATAAACAAACATGCATAACCTTCATACCACATACAGAATGATTTTTTAAAAACTGAATTGCAGCAGGCTCTGGTTAGCCTGAATCAGTTGGCAGTACTGAAATGTATTGTCAGTCTATGTCAAATTCGAAATTTTCAGGTTAAGTTTTGCGTCAGTGTGTGTCAAATGACAAACAACGCCCAAAAGTTGGCGACTGCGCCAGACATTAGTGATATCAAAAGTAGTGTTGAAGCTCTTAATGATAAAATGGATCAAACCGTTAATGATTACGAAGACCGAATCGGAAAACTATAATCTGAAAATGCTAAACTAGTCCAAAACCTGGATAAATTGAAGCAGTACTCTAGAAAGAGCTGCCTTCGTTTTTACGGTGTTCCAGAAGTTCCTAAAGAAAACATTGTTGATAAAGTTTTAAATATTTGCAACAATACTATGAAGTTGGATGTACAGCAATTCCAAATCAACACTTGTCACAGAATTAAGTCTACCACAAAGGTCAGCGCTGATAATCATTCCAATATGCCCCGTGCGATAATTGTTAAATTCACCACGCCGTTTTCGGCGATTAGTATTTACTAATAAAAGGCGACTCAAGGGTACGAAATTTGTGGTAAAAGAAGATTTCACTAAGGATCGATTTAATCTGCTTAAGAAGGCAACCGAATCATTTGGCAAAGGGAATGCTTGGTCCTTTGACGGAAATATTTATGCGAAGATAAATGATAAAATATATATTATAAATGGTTTAACGGACATTGAAAAACTTGAGAAGTTGAAAGGGGATGCTGACCTATAGTCGTATTGCAATCTAAGTTCACGTTACTTGATTGCACAATAAGTATTAATTAAGCTATAATTGTATTTTAAATTTAATTATTTTTGTGTGGTGTCGATTAAATTGTTAGTTTTGTTTCACATTAATGTTACATCTATACTTATTGATTTTCTTGTTTTAAGAGATTATATTTTAGGTTCTCAGTATGACGTCGCTGTTACCGAAACATGGCTGATCCCTGAAGTACCTAGTTCTGCTGTTGACATAGAAGGATTTAAATTTTTACGCAAAGACAGAGGTTCTCCTGGAGGTGGTGTAGGACTGTATATCAATAATTCACTTAAATATAAGGTAGTACAATCTACTGATATTATTGAACAATTATGGATGTCACTAAAGACCAAATGTGGCCAACTAGTGGTCGGTGTAGTGTACACAGACCACCGCATACCGATATAAAGCTTTTGTCGACGAGCTAGAAGTATCTATTGTCTTGGGAATGTCAGTTTTTGAAAGACTATTTTGATTAAGCGATTTTAATATTAATATATTAAAAGAGTTTAATGCTCCTGCTATTTATCTCAAAAATATGTTATCTTCTTTAAACTTGCAGCAGCTAATTCTTCAACCTACTAGAATTACAGCACATACTTCCTCCTTAATAGACCTGATTTTAACAACTGCTATGTCTTTGGTCATGATCTCGTTTACTGTAAACTCAAAATGAATCAGGTCCAATTTTTCGTACTTGTCGTTTTTATAAATATTTTAATCAAGCAGATTTTCTCCACGACTTAAACATTTACCATTTAACAGAATATTTCTGTTAAATAATATTAATGAAAAGGTTGATTTATTTAATAATCTCTTGAGACAGTTATTTAATGTGCATGCTCCGTTAAATATCATAAATTCTTTAAACCCCTCACCACGCAAATATTTAACAATTGCTAAATACGCATTTCGACAGCCACGCTGTCATCATCGGTAGCTATGAAAAACTTACACAGCAAAAAGGCAACAATATACTCGTGACCAAATCACAAATGGAAGTGGGCGACGTCCACGCATTTTACATCTATTTATACTGTCTGACCCGGAGGACGTGACCGAGGGCCAATGAACTTGGCGACGGTCAATGTAACTTCAACAAATCATACAAGACAGAGGACGGCATTGGTCCGCCAACTATGTTCATTAGTTTATTATCTCGGTTCTTAAAAATGGCTAAGCTTTCAAAAGAATTTAGTTGCTTTGTTGAAGTTAACGCCTGTACAATTTATAGTCATCCTCCTTTATACTATGACCCGTTTCGTAAATATGTTGGGCAATGCTCGATTTTTCGAATCTGTTGAATCTAAAATGAGCTTAATGCTCTTTAAACCTAGTACCAAAATTACGACGTGTTTGTCCAATATATTTAGAATCACAATGGGAACATTTAATTTTGTAAATTCCAGATCTCACTAAAGTCCTCAGTTTGTCTGTTGAATTTTCCAACAAATTTCTAATATTGTTGTTCGAATCATACACAACTTTATGGCCCGATTTTTTTTTAAATGTTTGCTGGGCCCTTTGTAGCCGCGTGAAATGGAATTTTGATGTACTTGAGTCCTTCACTTCTAAGGCTGACCAGAGTTGTGGAATTTCGAAGGCGCAATTTTGTTTTTTGTTTCCTAATCAAATTATCCATAATTTTTGAAGAGAAACCATTGTACACAGCGATGCTTTTTATGGTCTGAAGTTCAGTGGTATATCGAGCTTTGTTTAAAGGAAAAGTTAACAGCCTATGCACTAAGAAATTTAGAGCAGCCATTTTGTGTTGAAAACAATGATTTGAATCCGCTAAAATGAATCTGTTTACATTGGTTTCTTTTCTATAAACATCGAATTCCAACTTATTTATATTACTTATTACTAAGGTATCTAGAAATGGCAGTTGTCCTTTATTTTCCATTTCATATGTGAATTTTATGCTAGGAAATTTGGAATTTAACTGATTTAGATAAATCAAAAACAGCAAAAATGTCATCCACATACCTAAACCAAATCTTTGGGAAATACACTGTGTTATTCTTAAATTCAGTTTCGAATTTTGTCATAAAAAGGTTGGCAATGAAAGGGGAAAGGCTGTTTCCCATTGCTATTCCTTCATGCTGTTCATAGAACTTTTCGACTCTACGATTAAAATTCATCAGAGCAAAAATAAAGGTAGGGAAATTGTCTAAGAAAAATATAGATGGTTTAAATGGTTGAAAATTAGTACATTATTATATGCCTCACTATGACAGCCATTATTCACGAAGATGACATTTGAGCCACGAGCCGAAGGCGAGTGGCACAAATCATCTGAGTGGATAATGGCCATAATCGCGAATGCAATACGATATTTTATCTATAGTCCGTTCACTAAACATAAAAACACAAAGTGGCTTTTGATTTCTAAAATTTCAAGAGTGTATTCAAAATTCATCTTTTGTCTAGGAATTCACTTACAAAAAGTTACTAAAACAAATAGGTTAAGAGTGTGACATTTAATTAACATCTATCTAACTACTTTTAAGGATGTTAAAAAAATACTGTGTTGGATACTAATGATGTAGCATATGTTAATAGGTATTTTAATTACATTTTATAAAAGTTCAGGCAAGAATTTCCAGAATACTAGGTATGTACTTTGACACTGAAATAATGAGATTTATTAATTGTCATTTTTAAATTCAAAGTCGCCTTTATGCAGGTGTTGGAAACCTTTGCAACATAAAATACAGAATCCCTAGCACAAAAATTTTACGTATATGCGAACTTAAAAAAAATTAAATGCTTTTGTGTGTACTGAATGGCCTATACTCCTATGCAATAGGAGTTGTGTGTTCATATTCCCGAATTATGACATTTGTGTCAACTGCAAGTCATTTGATAATAAGAATGAATTTTTTCTCCAACCACACTAATAAGACGCCATATTGTCGAATAATTTTATATAAAAAGTAAGTCATTTTGGGATGTTCACCAATTACCTTGGCAACTGTACACTTTTCGATTCATATTTGCACTAGCACAAAAATGGACGCAAGATAGGGTTTTACATGGTAAATTTTAAATAAAACACAAACGCTTCGTCAATATTCAGCAACCACCGTCGTTGTTGTTTAATTTCCCCGTATAGTGATTGTTTATTTGCGCCATGACAGTTCTACAATATAACCTACAATGTTTAATTCTAAACAATAAGTCATATTACCGAATTTATGAGTAGATGGAGAAAAAATAGTATGTTTCATTCGCGAAAAAAATGCGTTTTCGGGACGCGTAAGACTCGACGGACTCCGCTGCGCGTCATCAGGCGATCTGTCTTGCTTGTCCCGAAATCATGCATTTTTTTCTACTAATGAAACAAATAACTAAAGTACATTTTTTCTATAATAATTTTCAAGGTCAACTTTCTAGGGGATAAGTTGCATTCCTGCAGGGTCCCTAGTTTTAATAATGTTGGTACATAGATTTTTAGTTCTTTTCTTCCACTAAAAAAATTATTATCATTTTGACAGATATGTCATAATTTAGTATCGCTTGCTTAATTTTTGCATTTAACATATTTTTTGGTTTTCTTTGTTTATCCGATTTTATTGATGATGATGATTCCATGTTAAAAAAAGAAATTTGTCAAGAGTTCAAATTAAGAAAATTTGACATTCAAAATTGACACATAACCATAATTTTGAAAAAGTTCCACCAACACGAGGTATAAAAATTTCCTAGCGTTTTAATCACATATCTACCACATTGTAACACTTTTACAGTTATTATAGAAAAAAACGTACTTTATTTTCTAGTGTCAAAAGCGACGTTTCTAGCACTCTTAATATTCGCGTCTGAAATACGTCTTATTCGCACGTTGCCATTGGAGGCGTTTTTTAATACTAAATTAAAACACGCTTTGCCGTAAGTTTGACTGTCAGCATAACCCAGAATATCTAACACAATGTGACGGATAAAGTGTCACCGAACTAAGTTTTTATATTTCTGTTACGATCGTAAAAAAATAGCGTATGATACACGTGTATAAGTGCCATTAAAGCACTAGCGACTCGTCGCACGTGCTTTAAAGGCGTACTTATACACTAGTATCATAATATACTATTGTGATTGGCTACAACCTATTGAATAATAAAAACAGAATTTTTTATTATACCTGCATCAGAATCGCCGTTTAAAGCACGCCTGAGCGTGCGAAAACAGGCGATTAAAGCACGCCGAGTTTTAAAGGTTGTCAAGGAAACAAGGTATATAGGTAACATTATACTTCATCGCTATCTTTATTTTGCTGACACGACTGAATGCAACAACGGACGTGGACGCGACAAAAACGTAAACAGCAATATTATTATGCCCTCTCGATTTATCACGACAAAAATAATTTCTACGTTTTTAGTGCGTAATTCATTTCCAGTATTGCAGGTATAATAAAAAATAGCGTAAAGTATGAGTGGATAACAAGGTCTTTAAAACTCGCGCGTGTTTTAAAGACCTTGTTATCCACTCATACTTTAATATACTATTATGATTGGCTGCAAACTTTGAAATAACTCCTTGTAACGTTGATGACGATGAAGAACACCTATTTCCAAATGTTGTGAAAGAATTTTGAATTTCCCGGACCGGTGTACCCCGATAATACCATTTTACAATTTGTACTGTTCCGTTGCTTCATAGTTATGGATTTTAAGATATAAATGATAGCTGATATTAGGTAGGTACTGACAAACTGTCAACGTTAAATTCTCGGCATTTGTAAATTCGACATATCGTCTGCCGTGTTCGTAGTAAAGAAAATTTCTCTATATATAACAGCAATGAGATAACATGAACAAGAAAATAACGCGTATTGCTATAGTAAGAAAAAGATAAACATAGTAGCAAATATTCGAGGAGGCTTGACAGTCATTTTAATTATGACGTATGTCAACTAAACATGCATACTAAAATATTTTTTCGTATGGTCATCTCTTTCTTACTCAAGCATTCTATTTTGTTGTTCATGTTATCTCATTGCTGTTATACAGAGAGATTTTCTTTACTACGAACAGGGCAGACGATATGTCGAATTTACAAATGCCGAGAATTTGACGTTGACAGTTCGCGTATTTTGTCAGTAGCTAATATCTGCTGTCCTTTCTATCTTAAAATCGATAACTAGGTACGAAGCAACGGAACAGTGCAAATTGTAAAATGGTATTATCAGGGTCCAACGGTCCGGGAAATTCAAAATTCTTTCACAATATTTGGAAATAGGTGTTCATCATCGTTATTAATGTTACATGAAGTTATTTCAAATTTTGAACACTTTGGATGTGTTTCTCCCCAAGAGCACAAAAGGCCTAATGTTCCCAACGATGACAGGAATTTAAAAGAGGTTTGTATTACCACTAATGACTATCCAGATTATTCATTTAAATAAATTGCAGAACTAGTAGATTTAGCTGCGATATTCTTCCCGATGGCCATTTCAGAAGTATGGAATTTTGTTAATCTGTGATAGAAATGCCGAAAACTTCCACTGGAAAGTCATTTCCACTATAACTAACGATTTAAAGAACTGCGTTTAAAAATTAATGGATAGTTTAGAGTATTAGCATTAATACGTTGGCTAATGTGCGGAGAAGTTTCCATGATCGCTTAGGATATTGTTTAGCGCAACATGAGCTAATTTAAACTTCTTGAATTTTGTTGTTTGAAATAATAGCTATTCATGCAACAAGTGCTAAAAGTTGACGTTTATGCACGAGACATGAAAATTATGAAACGAATCCGAAGGCTGAGTTTCATAACATGTCTCGTGCATAAACGACTTTTAGCACGAGTTGCATACAATATTTTATCTACGACCTTAAATTTACTGTTATTAATCCATAAATATCGATTTAACAAAGTTTTCCTTCTATGATAGTTAGAATTTATGTCATAATAAATAGAGGGCCTTGACGCGCAGGTGAATGTTTGTGAAACCAATACTGTCAGTCAGTTATAAAAGGTAATTATTAATACTACACATCTGACTGTATTCATTACATAAAGCTTTAATTATTTCAAAAACACTTTACCTCTAACGCAAGAAGTAACTAGAATAACTTTACAACTTCACTTCCAGTTCGAAATTGTAGTTTATAACCTCACTTCACTTTATATAGTGGTTGTAGGTAAAAATAGTGTTAATTTTGTTTACACTTCTTTTACTACCGCTTTTACTTGTTCAAAAGAAATTATTTCTTTCTTCAGAATGCGTTTTACTTTGTGAACTACCTTCTTTTACTTTACTGCTAATCTCCAAAAATCCTGTTTTTCAACTCTGAAATTACATTCTATCTGTGACATAATGATTAATTAACAAAAATTACACTAGCCGTGGATGCCTCGTCTGCGTTAAACAATTACTTAAACAATCAACGCAGACGATCCGTGGATTAATATCAGAGTACTTTAGATCGACTGTCCATCGGTCTTGGCGTCTTTTTATGCAATCGTAAATTCGGCTTGATTTACTCGTGTTCGCAGTTCATGAATTTTCACTGTATACAGGCTGATTTTTTTTTATCATGTAACAACTTGTAGGCAACCCATTATGCAGAACCATGCATAATGCATGTTTCTGCATAATGGGTTGCCTACAAGTTGTTACATGATAAAAAAATCAGCCTGTATAATTATAGCCCCATCCGTCAACGCATTTACACATGCCGTGGCGTACCCTTAGAAACAATAGTAACAATCAACTCCTCATGGAAACGGGAATACCACATTGCGCGTTAAAATAAATTCACTGTATAATTATGGCCCCATCCGCATAAAGAATTGTGAGCAAGGCTGAATTTATTTTTGAATTATAGCAAGCTCAAATTTGAGATGTATCAAGTAAGTAACCGATGTCTTATGGTAGTTTTCAAAATTCTGAAATCGACGCAATTGGTTAAATTTTAAGTTTTAAGTTTGAGTAAATTTTGTGATTGAGAATCATTAAGAGATCTAGTTTAGCCCAAAATTACTTCAATAACTGCCGCCATTTCCTATAATAATCAATTTTGATTAAGGTCCAAAAAATTATAATAAATTGGCAAGGAAAATATCCACCCAAAAACCATGCATCCATAGACATCAAATTTCGTCTAAATCGGACCAGTTGTTTCGGAGATATCTGAGCAAACGATTTCAAGACTTTAATTAAATTTAAAATTTTAACAATAATTAATTGTTAATAGGGCAAAGTGATCATATTAGATATTATTTTTTCGCTTACAAATAAATCTAGACATTTTAGAGTTCGCACGAATTTATTTTGGGCGTTGTGGCAACAGAACTTTGCCACTATTATTCAACACTTTATGTGTGCAATAATTGAATTCTAACGAACGGATTTTGCACGTTGTAGTCCTGTTGTGGGCGTTGTGGGTCTATATAAATGTTGGGCGAAGTGGTCGATGTGGGCGTTGTGTCCCTCGTGAAGATGTGGGCGAAGTGGTCCTGTTGGGAGTTGTGTCTCTCGTGAAAGGTCGGACAATATGGTACAAAAAGATGGGTTGGCGAAGTGGTCGGCAGGCGAAATGTCCAGCCACGTATGTGTGCATTAACAGAGTTCTAACGAATGGATTTTGGGCATTGTGGTCCTGTTGTGGGCGTTGTGGGTCTATATAAACTTTGGGTGAAGTGGTCGATGCGGGCGTTGTGTCCCTGCAGAAGATATGGGCGAAGTGGTCGTGTGGGGCGAGGTGGTACATATAAAAAAATTGGGTGAAGTAGACTTCCCATTGGGCGATATGGTACAAAAACACGAATGGGCGAAGTGGTATGGACCCTTTAGAACAACCTAAACCAAAAATGTTTTTAGTTTTAAAAAGTTTTCAATAAATAAAGAGTTTTTGCCGTTTTATTAATTGAAGTTCCCACTACTTTACAATGCTACCTTATCATTACACACAAGCAAATACTTCAGTGAAGATAAATTTTCAGAAAAATAGATGGGTACACCATCGGAACAAGTTATATGAAAATTGACCACGTGCGACAAGAAGCAACACGACAAAAAAAAAAAATTCTGAAATTAAAAATGATCTAAAATTAAAAAGCAATCATGAATACTATTTCCAAAAACAGGGACAATTAAATATATGCATAAAAGCAAGTGCTTTTTTGTTGTATGGTCACCACTTGAAATTTCCATAGAAGTAATATATAAAGATGCAATTTTTTGGCAAAACAAAATGATACCAAAACTACAGCAACTTTATGCGATGGCGTTATTACCAGAACTTGTAAATCCCAGAAGCATAAGGAATCTGCCAATTCGGGAAACTTTTTTGAATAACTGACAGATTTTAAAACATTTTACATTCCAAAGAGATTATTACTTGTTCTGATTCCAATTTTTATCTTAACATTAATTAATTAGGTACTTCTTTTTATTTTATTATTAATTTAATTAAATATATAGGTAATTGTGACAATTTATTTCTTTTTATAAATGTATGTGTTTGCATGTTAGTTAATAAAAAATATTTTTTGCATTCATCTGACTCGTACGTTTTGTTTTTACTATAACGACAAGAATTTTTTAAGTGCATATTTGCATGCATATTTTCCAACTTTTAAGTGCATATTTATCCTAAGCCTGGCCATAAATAACTTAACTATTGAACTTCTTTATATTGTAACAATGGATATTTGATTTTCATGATAAAATTGAAATTTTTGTAAATAAATGGTTGGGCGTAACGAAAGCAGAGTATTTGGTGAAAGGTGAAAATTTTAAACAATTATGCTGGTGTTGGTGTGATATAATTTTGCTTCTAAGGAAGCTATCGAGGTAAAATTATGCGCAGTAAAAGATTTTAATATAAACTAAAAGTAAATCAATGTAAAATGTAACAGAACAAACCTTTACATCTGAACTGCTAAAGAATGTCTTTTACCTATTTCTTGGAATTATTTATGCACTCAGAAGCGGCGTGACACAAACGTCATATATGAATCTCTCAACGTTTAGTTTATAGAAACTTAGAAATACACTTGTTTGTTATTCAACATAAGCCAGTGAATTTTTAATTGTGTAAATACAGTTCTCAGTTTGTTATACCGTACCGTGTACATACACAAAAATTTAATTTTCAATAAAACAGAAAAATTATTCATACTAAACTAATAATCTAGCTATCTAAGCAGAAACAAGTTATTGTAAAACAGAACAGATATTAGACACAGTCGTATGATGTTTGAAATTGATATTAAAATTAATTAAATGATTCCGTGTCACTCAAATTACATACACATATGCTTGTCTAAAAGTTCATTTTTGTATTTTCTTGTTGGCATCTTTTTATTTATCTTCCATAATTTCTAATCGTGTTTAATGCTGTTATCGTCGTCTGTAGCAATAGATTTATAATAAAATCTAAATAAATCAAAAATAAATAATTTAATTAATAAAATAGAAATTTTAATCGTGACTATTAATAAATACGTACTATCATTGGATGAATTTTCAAGCTCAGAAAACTAAAATTGCGCCCTATTTTAAAATTTCTCAAATAGTAACAATAATATCGAATAAAGTACTAAACTGAACCTTCAAACTTTACGTTCAAAGCACGAAATCACCAAGTTTCAAATAAACTGCAATTTTACTTTTAAAATTTCAAACAAACCGTGAGTAAAGCCACTCATTTATTTGATGTTATCTTTCTTAATCGGCTTACCTAGCATAACTGTGGTGAATCATAGCTTTTGCTTCCTTCATGTAATTTGGTTAGATGGGTCGCATATTTTTAGAAATTTTTTTACATAAGAATGTTGCAGATTAATAAAAATTACCAGGTGTCTTAAAATGAATTACATCTAGTATGCTTTGAATTTCCCATAATGTAATATAAAATTTAGATTGAAATTGGCAATAGTTTGTGTCAAAACTGACGCAAAATATAACATAATTTGACATAGACCTGCAGTATTGCCAATTTCAATCTAAATTTTATATTACATTATGGGAAATTCAAAGCATACTAGATGTAATTCATTTTAAGACACCCGTATAAGATTTTGGATTACAATTAATGTTCTTCAAATTTTTTGGTAGCTATCTTGATAGAAAATAACAATCTGGAGGCACGAGGTGAGGAAAAATTCTGAAATTTGAATTAATTGATCTTACATTTTCAATAATAGTTTCAAACAAATATAATCATTTCTTAAATTCTATTTAACTTTTTCAAAATTTGGGGTCGCAGGGGCATTCATAAGTAATATACCGACATGTAAAATAGTCGACATTTATTCCATCTCTAATAACAAAATTGTAATTTTGTTAGAAAGTTATTTCCATTATTGAATAACTACCGGTATACAGCAACTTACTAAATACAAGCCTTAAGTAGAAATTGAAAATTTTACTGGAGTCAATTTTTGCAGAATAGTGCAATAATTAAAAAGTTTGCAAACCACTATTCTACCAGATTACCTGTTGTAGTGAATAATAAATTGCAAAAATGGAGCTGAAGTTAGTCAAGTAGAAAAAATAGCGATAACAGGCTCATCATACCTACACTATAGGGAAATAAGACGAAAGCAGTGAAGGGATTAATTCACACATATCAGTGCAGTGTCAGTGTCGTGTCCGTTCAGTGAAAATAATATCGTTCCTTTAAATTTAACCGACGTATCTACACATGTCCGTACTGTGATTTTATATATCGTGCCCAACGATATTTTTGCTATTTCACGGACATGTTTTGGTGTACAGTGTTTGTGCGCATTTGCGATTATAAATGACGAACAACTTATAAAATTACACTTTACACTCTATTAACTCCAAATCTTCACATCTCATTGAACTTACCTAATGGTAACATTTCCAGCCTGCTGCACAACCTAATAAAGGCACTAATTATCCAGTAACGAAGTAAAACACAGAGGTAATCACTGCATTACATTTATTGTATGACCAGCATAATTTCTTGATTGAAGTAAGAAATACAAAATTGTAGAAACAACCACGTATAAAACGATAAGCGCAGTAACAGAATATGCTTTAAAATACGTAATAAACATGAACAGAAGTGTGCCTTTCAGCCTACAAAGTTTCCTGTAGAAAATTTCAAGTTGGATTCTGCAAAACTACCATTTCTGCCATTACAATAAATAGGTTAAGGCTTACATTTGTTGAATTCCAATTTCAAGTACAAACAGATGCAGGCACATCATTTCAGTATCAATGCACTCGCACCAATATAAAGATGGTTAGCTACGGTCCGGAGCGTTTTGGCACGGATGGTTTGACGTCTTTTATTTAATAACTTGAATTTACTTATAATATATACAAATTTCATTATACCGTCGGAAATTTTACTTAATAATTTTGTTTAATACAAAAATACTGACTGAATCAAACTGATAGTCATGCCAAAACGTTCCGTTCCTGTTTATAACGATATAAAACTAGAGAAAGGATCCACGGGTCTAATACTGACAAACTAACTAGAATCAAAGCGAAAGAGGCACTTCTTAGAAACAATTATGCTTTAGCTAAAGACAAGTGTCCTTGTTACATAAAGTGTTATCACCTGCACCTATTGCCCAACAGCCATCGACTTTGATGCCAGATTTAAATATACATACACTGCTGCAATGATTGCTTAATCTACAAAGCTCGAGTGCCATTGAAAATAGGAACAGGACGAAAATAAATTGTACAGAAAACAAATGAAATGCCTGCCGAATTAGGATCCTCCTCCACAAAAATAACGGCAACAATTTACCCTAATATATGCATTATATGTTATTATACAGCTCTAATTTATAATTCGATGAAACATAGCTCCTTATAGTAATAAAGTTCAATGGTCCCGTTGCAAAGCGGTGGAATTCCAAGTACTCGCATCGCTCTGTCTACGGTACTGATACGTAGAGATCGACCGATATATACTGTTAAAATCGATCGATCCCTACTGATATGGGTAGTTCAACACCCTACATGTTAAAGTGACAATAAATAAGTTAATATCTACCGGTTACACTGCCGTAACGTTCTGTTAAAACAAGACATTTAGTAACTGATAAATAAATTATGACTCAGTGTAACAGTTCATATCAATTTAGCTCGATCGCAGCTATGTACAAGGTCTACGAACAGTCGTTCCTTATCTTTTATCAGTCTTTGGCATGGAGAATCTGCCAGTGTCTAAAAAGTATCCTTGAGCTTACTGCAACGTCGACATTTGGCGAACAAAATTCTTATTATCACAAGTACAAACTCTAACTTGTACGAACTACGCGAATTTTAGACAGGAAAACGGCTCAGTTGTTGTTCGGAGACTGACATAGTGAGTGCAGCATATCGTCGTACTTATACATGTCAGACTCGAACGTCTCTAGCTGTTTCGTCAGGTCGTGCACCTGCTCGGCGAGCGTGGGCACATCCGTGAACGTCTTCAATGGGGGTGCCGACTGCCATTCGCGGTAAAACCTCCCCAGCTCGCTGTTGGCGTTTTTACTGGCAAACGGCGTTTTCTGCAAGAAAGGATTTTATCAGTATGGTGGCGGTTCGGAATGTGTTGCATTCCGGCGAGTTCAACGCCTCTGATAAGCCTGATGGGCGTGGACGAAGTCCAATTAATGGCACATTAAGATGGAGCGTGTCGAACTCGGCGAAATGCAATTCCAAAGCATAATGCAGCAGCGAGTCTCAATCCCACACAAGCAATTTCTTTTATCGCCCTAATATCTCGTTCCATTGTGCGCCAATTACTGTGGCTTGAAGTGTGACACGATGCAATTAAGCAACTGCTTCCTTTTACGCACTTACGGAGGTTATTATAACATCCTACCGTAAAGCTCGGTGATGCAACGCGAAGGTGGCTTTGTTAAAGCAAAATCGATCGTCGTTAAAGCGTGTTTATGAACAATATGAACCAAATTCGTAATGTAATTTAATTTTTTTACTGTTGATAACGACAATTAAAGAGCAAAATTTGTTTCTACGAAATCAGAAAAACATCATCAGTTCCGTAAACATATTTAAACAAATTCCTACGAATTTGATAAGTTAAAAACCTTATAAAGTTTATTTGAATTTACAAATAAATGTGCAAGAACAATATTTTCTATAGAACCTTCGTAATAGTATGACTTTGTTTAAAGGGGCAAGAAGACAAGGCTGAATGCTTAAGTGCACATAACTGAACTGTAATAATCTAACTGCTTCGCAACCAATGGCCGAGCAATTAACAAAGGACTAATTGAATTATTGCTTTTACAAACAAACATCGCTGTTATTAAAAATAATAATAACTAAGTTTTAGTGGCCCAAAGATCACCCTAATTGTTGACATACTCAATACAACTAATAAATTAATATTAACTCTTTCAATTACTCGATCTTGATTGCTTCAATTACTAACGCATTTAAATTTATTTAACAATGATGAACTGCAAGACTTGAAAATTAAATCACTTCCTGTTTCAGGCAAGTGTTTAATTTTTTTAAAGCTTGACAGACCGGATTTGAATGCACTTCTGTTCGTTTGAATGCAGAACCGTTTGCATGCGAAGCCGGACAACTCGGCGCCGCCATCTCGGCGCGGGGCCAGCTCGGCGCCGGGACAACTCGGCGCGGAGCCATCTCGGCGCCAGCCAACTCGGCGCTAGGCCATCTCGGCGCCGAATTCAAATTCGCAAACTACAGTGTGCACTACGTAAGAAAATTATTATAAACAAATAATCAATAAAGTGATCGCCAACAAGCTGGCATCCAATGAAAAAAAATATTTAGAATTTCTTGGAAAAACAAACACGGACGACCAGAGGCATATACAGGCTGTTTCCTAAAAAACGCCGCAACCCATAACTCCGTTGTTTTAAATTTTAGACCCAACAAACTGTATATATTCTCAAATGGCAAGACAAGAGCTACCTTTTGACATCGCCCGTTCGTATATATCTTTCAACTGTTTTGAGCAACGATGTTCAACTTTTTAATTTTAAATGGAACACCCTGTATATTTTTACATATTTGGATTCAGGATGAAATTCTGCATGCAGCAGTATGCTCATTTGTTTTTTGGACACTTAGAAATTTTTTAATATTGCATGTAGACAGTTGTACAGTACCATAAAATTTTCAAGTGTGCCGTGGAAAACAATCAAATTTGTTTAAATGGGAAGAAAGTTGCGCAGTTAAAGGACTAACTTGAATTATTTAAAAAAAAACGATTTTTTTGGATTTTCTATTTTATTTTTTTCTGGCATTAATATTAAAGTTAGGGCGAAACTGATTAAACTTCTTTATAGCAACTTTTTATGGACTCAAAGATTACGTTATCAAATTTTTTAACAGACGTTTCGTCTTCGGCTAACCATCCTGATTTATTCCAAATTGAAAAATTTGCCGCACATTATAGTTTAATTACGTTTCGAGTCTTGTTTGACTATTATCAAGGAATTATTGGATACGGACCTGTGTCCTAGAGCATTTCAGACGTTGTTTCAGGGTTTGTAATTTAAAGAAAAAGTAATGAACCATACTGCATGTTTTTATTTCAAATTTTAATTACTGTTTATAAGTAAGAAAAATAATCAATAAATTAATTACTGACTATTGAAAATTATTTGTAGTCCAAGACAAACGTGATTGTTAAGGATTAAAAACATCCAGAGTGGTTCAGTACTTCTTTTTTAAATCACAAAAGCTAAAACAACGTATGAAATGCTCTATGACACAGGTCCGTATCCAAAAATTTCTTGGTGGTGGTCTCCAAAGACTCGAAACGTAATTAAACCATAATGTGCGGTACATTATTGAATTGAAAATAAAAAGGGTTTCAAAAATTTGGCATCAGAAAATCAGGACCATATTTAAAAAAAAACGAAGTTGATGATGGTTAGTCGAAGACAAAACGTCGGATAAAAGTTTAACAAGGTAATCTTTGAGTCCATAAAAAGTTGCTATAAAGAAGTTTTGTCTGTTTCACTCCAACTTTAATATTAACGCCGGAAAACAAATCTGGTGTGATACACTCACACAACTTCCTTTTACAGTGATCTTACGATTAGCCAAAAATTTGATTTTTAATTTTTAAGTATTTGTCAAAATTTTCAAAAATTACAAATTCTACAAAAACGGTACAAAATAGAGCGTTAGTTGAAGACAAATTTTTGGGGTGAATCAATCATTTATTGTAAAAGGAAGTAAAAATAGAAAATCCAAAAATCATATCAAGATTTTCTAGGCTTCACTTTGTTTGTCCTTGAATTGTACAACTTTCTTCCCATTTAACCAAATTTGTATCTCTTACAATTAACGAGATCCACATACTGGCCCTGCTTATCTTGAACACACTGTATATGATAGGTTTTTAGACAAGCACAAATTAATGTAGTTTTTTTGAAAAATCAAAAATTACCATTTTTCCCATATGATGCTCACTTTTTGGCTGTCACTGTATGTGAGTCTTATTTGTTTATAAAAATACGTCTTACAGTTCATTAAAAATCTTTTCCTTGCTTTATTTGTGTCTTACAAGTATTCGAAAATTACAGGGCTAGTAATTTTTTCTCATAATGATTTGAGTTTAAAACATGGGAATTAATATGTCTTTAGGAAAATTAATCAGCCATTTTTTTCTTCTTTATAGATTTATTTAACGTTTCGTCAGCTTAGATGACTTCTTCAGAAATACAAAATATATTAGTATATAATAAGCTAAAAACGAAAATGAGTTTTAGGTTAGATACTTTATCTAAATTACATAAAAACAACTACCCTTTATGAGCTTCGTATACGAGTCCATTATATAAATTATCCAAATATTTTTCCAATGTTCTAATTAATGTTACCCAAAAAACCAATATAGTGTAAGTCATGGACTTTCAAAAAATGTATTGATACAATAACAATATCAATAACGTTAGCGATCGAAACCATAGAACAATTTTGGTGTCAAATAGAAAAATTTACTAATATTCCCAAACATGAATTTATAAAAGTAGAATTTTGGTGTTGCAATGGGACAACCTAGTACTATTGCAGATTTGGTATTACAAAAAATTGAATCCGAAATTAACTTAAGTGAAATTAGTTTTTATAAACGATTTGTAGATGGCATAATTATTTGTACTAATAAAAATCAAATTAACAAAATTTTTAAAACATTTAATAACTACCACCCAAGATTAACATTCACAATTGAAAATGAAAATATAAATAAATCTATCAAGTTTCTTGATCTAACTTTAATAAGAACAGAAGATAATAAAATTAAAACAAATCGGTATAGAAAAGAAATTAAAACTGATAGATACTTAAACTATAATTCTCAAACATCAATAAAATATAAAAAGTGTAATTATGTAATAGTTTAATTGACCGTGCAATTTTATTATCTTCAAATAAATTTCATAATGATAATATAAAAATTAAGAAAATATTATTAAAAAATAATTATGCAATTGACTTCATTAAAACCAACATTAAAAAAACATTAAATAAATTTAAAAATAATAACACGAATAATATTAATTCAACCATCAATTTATACCCTAACTGTTTAGGACAAGAGTTTAATAATAACCAAGACATTAAATATCCAATTTACATTTCAATGCCATATATGCATACCAAAACTGTCACTACGTTTAGGTAAAATATTAACAAACAAAAATAATTTTAATAGCTCTTTTAAAAATTACAATACAATAGAAAATCAATTTTTTTACAATCTAAAAGATAAAACCAAAATTCAATCTGAATCAATTGTTTACCAAATTAATTGTAATAATTGCAATGCTAAATATATAGGACAAACAAAACAAAATCTTAAAAAAGAATAACTCAACATAGAAATTCTAAACAATCCAAAATGTTAAGCCCAAATAAACCAAATACTGCTCTCTCTGACCATGCAGTTGATAATGATCATAGTTTTAATTTTGACTCACTTAAAATATTGTAAAATAAAAATATTTTACAAAAACGCCTGATATATGAACATTGAAATTAAAAAAATCTAAATTCTATTAATTACAAAACTGACATAGATTATCTTCATTCTATTTACTATAAACCTTCTCTGAATAATTTTATATAATTATTTTTAAAAAAATGTAATTATTAGATATTCCATGCAATAGAAATTTTTGTATCAAGATATCCTTCACAAACGTTTAGATTTCAAAATTGACATTTTACAAATTTTATTTCTACATTTATTTTAAATATCTTTCCAATCAATATTGTAACAATTATTAGTTTTAACCATTTATAACATTATAATTAAAAAAAAATCAGTTGATATTACATGAGGTAAGAATAAATATGTATTGTTTTAACTATCTAACCTAAAACTCATTTTCGTTTTTAGCTTATTATATACATACTACTATATTGTGTATTTCTGAAGAAGTCAGCTAAGCTGACGCGACGTTAAATAAATTTATATAGAAGAAAAAAAATGGCTGACTCATTTTCCTAAAGACATATTGACAATATCCAGCTGTAATAAACAAACATAATTTTAATGGGATTAATGATAATACGAGAATGAAATTCCGGCTCTGAAAACAGCAATGTTGAAAATATACTTCCACTGGATCAGTACAAAACTAGGGGATCATTCGACATTGAGATTTGGGATACAGTTAACGTCGCTCTCCTCTGAAGAGCGGTCTATGAGGTAGAGTAACAAGACCACACAGAAAACACACGTGACTGAAGCTCAACCTAATCCTTGCCAAAAAAAATTATGCGTCAAATTCTCGCTCAGGTTTTTGATAAACTAAAATTCCAATGCCAACTAAATACACAAGAAATTCGACGCCAGGAAAAAACCGTACCAGGAAACTGCGGACTGGGAAATTTATTATTCTGGCGTTCAAAACAACAATTACATAACAGCGAGCGGTTCAATCACACTCGTCCTCAGCAGGAGCTTAAAAAGAGCCAAGTTTAACTGGGTGACGCCAGCGGGTTATTTAATCAAGAGGCTACAAATTCATCAAGCCGGCCGGCGATTTGTTAACCGCTGAACAAATCGGACACATTTGCAGAGGTGCTTTCCGAGCTATAAATAGGTTATTTTGCAAGCAAGGCCAAGGTTATCTGACAAAACCGGCGTAAGTGACATGTATTAGCGTACACAACTTCCAGATAGAACTGGAAACGTGAAATAGGACCGCAGAACCTTAGTTAAAAGGAAGGATTAGAGCCAGGAGGCGCTTAATTTGTTTTTATTGTAGAGCAGTCAGTGGGCCAGTACTGCCAGTAGCAACCGCGGCCCCTGAGTTGTTTTTCGGTTGGGCGAACGTTCAACACCTGCGTCATGTTATTTTTGATGCTCCAGGCTAAGCGATTTGAACAAACTAAGTATTTAAAGAAACAAGAAAGAACACTCGTGTTCTGCTTTTTATGTGTAGCAAATCTGAAAGCTCTGGAATCTGAGGCACGTAAGGTCATCGCCAGTACCGTTAACTGATGCGAGAGTGAATGGCAAAGGAATGTCAGGAATGAGCAACGATGCTTATCCTGCCCTGGAAAATTGAGTTTGTGATGAAATGACAGGATTGCTTTAACGGGTTTAATGACTGCAGTTGCTATTACATTGACGTTCGCTAGTGGCAAGAAATAGAAGAAAATTTCTGGTCCATTTCAAAAATATTTCAATACCACAGTTACGAATTACAAAATTCAATAAAACTCGTTGAAAACAATTTATTTAAATGGAGAGTAATTGATTACCACAGCTTTAAACGTAACAAATTAACAATGTTAATAAATAATTCCACAACAAAAATTTTCAATTTAACACGCTTAATTAAATTTGGCATTCGTGTTTTAATTTATAACTTATTACTTTCACTCTTAATTCGTCCTCTGAATTTTCTTATTGAAATATTTTCTTACTTCCACGGGTAGAAAGCCTCAATAACTTTAGAAAATTAAAGCATAAAAAATGGACTCGCGGCGGTTACAATTTTAATTTTGATTTCTACGACCACTCCATCATTAAACTAGTTCAATATATTGTGTAATCAACACGGTCTGGGCATGTGTGTGTGCGCAGGAATTTTGTTAAAATGCTATCAAAAGTACAGTGGCGTGCATAATTAAGGGGATACAAAAAAGTAATATATTTTTGGAACGACCTTTTTTTCCTGATTTCAAAAATATACCATATGTTACCCTTACCTTATACCGTTTTTGAGTTATTAAACGTTGAATATCTTAGTTAAACTAGTTACTGTAAATAGGAATTATTAAAGTAAGCTATGAAAATGCAACTATTTTGTTTGATAAGTGACATTTCTTTAATGAAATAATAAAAATTAGTTATCATTTATTTATATTTAAATTTTCTGAATAAAACTTTGTTATATTTAATAATGTTAACTAGTTTAACTAAGATATTTGACGTTTAATAACTCAAAAACGGTATAAGGTAAGGGTAACATATGGTATATTTTTGAAATCAGGAAAAAAAGGTCGTTCCAAAAATTTAATAATATACAGGGTGTTCCATTTAAAAAATATATTACTTTTTTGTATCCCCTTAATTATGCACGCCACTGTACTTTTGATAGCATTTTAACAAAATTCAGTTATAACCACATAACTTTTATTTAAAACTTTTTTTTCTATAGGCAATAATAACGATGATAAGGGGTGGGTAATTTATAATGAATAACCCTGTACACCACCAACCACCATATTCTAGTAATTTTTTACTATAATTTCAATAATTAAAATTACAATTTTGCTCCTAAATTCACTATGTCCCTATCAAGCGTTTATATTTTATGATTTAAATAATACATCTTTGTTACATCGCAGCTTCACAATTAATTTTATAATAATTATTTTAAAATTTCACAACAGTTAATATGAAAAATGTAGATGTTCCAGATTACAATTCTACTCAATTGTTGTGTATTAAAAGTACATTTAGGCTTCATAAATTCTATAAGTTTTGTAATATTTCATTGTAATTAACGGTTCTCCATAATACGAGAGTTTTTTCACCTTTTCCCATGGAATTTCAAATTCGCAAGACGTAGAAGGTCGCATATATAAAGAAAGGTTACTTCCTCAGAAGGTTGATTGCGATGCGCTTTTGTTTCTTGAAAAAGTTCATGGCTAAGCACGAAATTGCCAACTTTTATTTTTGAAAATCGCAGTTCTTTGATTTTTGCAAATAAATGCCTTTCGACACCCGTCCTGAAAATAATGCATTACTATTCAATTTTTACGCCGGAAAGTATTTCTTTACAGGACGATTTTTAAATCGTTTTCGTTACATGCTAATTTTGGAAAATTACCGCTATGATTGCTTTGCAAATTTGTTACTAACGAAATCAACTACAAATATATCTAGATTTGTACGAAGGTATAATTGTTTGTTATGTAATGTTCCAATATTTAGATCAAATGTACTTCCTTTACAGGGCTTTCCGGGCTTGTTAAGTAAACTACTATTATAACAAATTCGGTCATCTCAAACCATGCCCCTTAAGGCTTAAGGCCCTTCTTTTATTATATAGCAACTAGAAAGTCGTTTAACCGGGGAAAGGTCCGAAGCCTAGATCAGATGAGCTCGCTTTTCTTAAAACAAGTGGCGTTACCTACTAAACAAGAATTTGAAAGTGTAGATCACTTTCAAAGTCATGCAATCTCTTCATTTTTGAAAATAGAAAGACATAAATTGTTTAAAACAAACTGGAGATTATCTTGTATTAAAGATAAACTTGTTATTGTTTTCTTTCTAGATAATCTTCTATTAAAGAGATAACCTAATAGCTTTTAAGTGTATTTTTCACTTACTATAAGGAATGTAATGTATAATTTATTCCTAAAGACAAAGTCGTTTAGAAAAGTGGTACGTTTCTCAGTGGCGTAACCATAGCTGCCGCCCATATTTTACTAAAAATCAGGAAACTATTTGCTGTGATCATTTTAGGCTACAATTAACAGTCGCTAATTGTTTATATTATAACCATATTGATTTTATTTGGAATTTGCACAATTTGACAACAAAATTACAAGTAACTGCATCAGAGGCCAATATAGTTTAGGAACATGAAAACTGTTGAAACGGTACCAAAATATTAAAATATTGTCACTATTATATATTTAGCTGTACCCGTTTTCATTGGCGACAACTGTACATGCCTGAGAATTAATATTTTGCGATAATGATAAAACAAATTTTTTGATAATCATTCCATTTTGACGCCCCCTGAAATTTTGCGTCAGTAGCCATAATACGCCACTGACTTTTCTATGAAATGTAGGAACACTGTTCTGCATAGCAACGGCAAGTCGTTTAAAAAATGTGTACTATTCTGCATAGCAACGCATAGATTAATTTTTTAGTGCACAATATTTCACATAATTTTTGATATTTTAATATAAACTTTTTCAGGTATTTCCCTACAGTGCGTGAAAAATAGCATGGTTAGAGTTTCATCAACATATGATTTTTTTATCTCTTGTCTTGTACATTTTCTCTATACTAGTTTCTTGCCTTGATTCCAAAGTCTTGAAATGTCTCGTCTCGATAGGCAAACATTTTCCTGCTTAATGTGCAGTTAAAATAAATTAGTGGTAAATATTCCATTTTGGAGACTAGAAAAAGGTGCAGACCAACACACTTGGAAAAAATTTAAGGAACCAAATTATTTTCGATAATTTTTTACAGGAATGAAAAAACTGATACTCTTGAAACTGATATTATTGTGCGTGCTATGTAAATACATAAATTCTAAATGCATCGACCCTACTTTAACATTTTGGATGAGGTAATGTAATAATGCATTTTTTGCAAAATATCCTTTATCTAGTCATTCAATTGTTGAACTTTGAGTAGAACCCTGGGCAATTTTGAAATTGAAATATATATCTGAGTTGTGTATAAAAAAAAGTATAAAAACTGTGAGTATTGCCACTAGTAGTGGTTATAGCAGAAGTGGTATTCCTCCAATGAATAAAGTCATTTCCGTGTCAGTACAAACAATACTGAGACTGCTTCAGTAACAAACGACTTCCGGAATTGGACCGTGTCATTATTGAGGTCGAAGAACTCAACGGTGCGCGCACTTTCGTAAGGGGCTTCGGCAGGAGAAAAAGCAAAAGAGCGCGGTAACACAACGTGTATACCACGCCAGAGGCGAAACTCTTCTATCGATCGGAAGAAGGCGAGAATTTATAGGGAAGCGCCGTCGCGGTTCAGTGACGGTGGACATCGTCCTACACAAGAACTTTCTGTTATCAATTCGCTTGAAGAGTTGGATTTAGATGAGAAGACATCAGTAAGTGACGACATATTCGCCGACAGTTATCATTAACTGTCAGTCGTTGGCAGCGTTTATTTATTTTCGAAAATTTACAAAAACTACAGAATACACGCCACGATTAATCAAACGAAGCCCACAAACAAAACTGGAAAAACAGTTACTCTGTTTGTCTACGTTTTGCGATCCAGGTAAAAATTTTTAGAAATACGCTGTCAAAGAGAAGGTTACCCCTTTACCTACGTAATGGACCCGTCCGACACAAAACCAGCTACTGCATATCTACGACGCTGGTGTCTTCTCATCTCAATCTTACTCTACACCGGGCTGTTCTCATATCACAACCCGATAATGTTCACGCTGAATTAAACCACAGTCGGAAAGCTCTTAGTTGCCGTGCTCTTCTATACCTTCCCCTGCAAAAGAGTTTCGCCTCTGGCGTGGTTAACACATTGAGTTACCGTACTCTTTTGATTTTCCTCCTGATGAAGCCTCTTACGAAAGTGGGCAAAACGTCGAGTTCTTCGACCTCAATAATGACACCGTCCAATCTCCGAAGTCGTTTGTTACTTAATGACAATGCCCGTGAACGCCTCCGAAATTACCTAGTTAAATATTGTTTTTATTGCAATATTACTAGGTGTGCGCTTTATTTTTTGACGTCATTTGGAATAACACAACAAACAAAAAACCACTAATAGAGTAATTTCTCCCACAATAAGCTTGTATAGAAGTTTCAGCGCCCTACGAAGGGTAGGCCAGAAACTATTCCAGCAAGGCGGCAAAATTTATATATTTGTATTAATCAACGATATGTTGTCAAGACAATTAAAATTTTGGATATCCTTTATCTAATCGACTTGTCTGTCCGGGACGCTGTTTCAGCAGCCAAACCGTAAGAGATAGTTATGAAAGTTATATGTTTGGAATGGTCATGTTAGGTCAGGAACCGAATTTCAGTCACGTGACACTTCCAGTTTTCGAGAAAATAAAATATTTTAAAAAATATTATTATTTTTATTTAATACGCGTTCTATTTGAAAAACGGTCTTTTTTGTTTTATTAAATGAGACATTTGTCTCACTGGTTCCTAGTACATATATAATTTGCCTCCATCAAAATCTCGATTTTAAAGTTTTGAACCGCAAAAATCGTAATATGCAAAATGTTTAGAAGTTCTGAAGTTTACAATAATTATGGAAAATGAAAATACAAAATATTTGGGAATAACATATAGTTATTTGTACAACTAGGTTTGAAAGTCATACTTTTTTTCATGAATTTGCCGTTTGATTAACGAGGGCGAAGCTGAAGTTAATCCAACAAATAAGTGAAAAAAGGGACTTTCAAAACGTGTTGTACTAGTGATCTCTTGTAACTCGAAATTTAGGAGAAAAGGACTTTACAACCGTCAAATTAACAATTCACAATTTTAACAAAATAGTGAAGAAAGTGATATTATCTTCACGATTTTTCGTTTAAAAAGAACGGCTTTCTTGATTACTATGCAAAAAAAAATATATTTGGACGATAATTTCAATATTTTGATATTCTGTTCACAGACAGACAGACACACAGACAGACAGATAGACAGACACACAGACAGACCAATGAAAAAAAATGTTTTTTTGGGATCAGGGGACTCTAAAACGTGAAGATCTGTTGAAAACTCAATTTCGAATTTTTGGGGTGAATCCAATACTTCCTTTATCGTAAAAGGAAGTAAAAATTCTTCAGTTTTCAACAACGATTTCTGAATTCTGCATGATTTGTTGATTTTTTTTAAATTGTATCTAGATAATTCTTCCAGATCAAGATATTCTCGATAATTTTCTTGACATTTCTTAACAAACAAAGCCTTGATCTTGTCTTGATTTAGAAATAGCAGTCTCGTCTCGATTTTCTCGTGTTTGGAGACAAAATCAAGCCAAAATTCTTGAAAATTGAGTCTCGCGAAGCCCTAAGCAATTAGGTCTAACCCGCGAGGACTGTTTTTCTCAACTTGTACAATATACTATTTCAAGATAATTTTTTCCTAGCATCAAAATAGTACATTTTAAGCGAGTGAAATAAGATGTTTGACACAGATGCGAGCAAGCGCAAGTAGTGTGGTAATTCTCACGAGGGTATAATGGCATTCCACTCACGTTTGGTATACGTTTTATCTTACAGTAGCTGTTTTTGTACAAAACTGATCGAAAACAAACTGATTTATTAAATGGGGATTCTGTCAAATAAGTCAGGTTACTTAACATAAAATCTATTGGTCATTCATACATGACAATTGACCGCATACCATTATGTCATCTACCATCTTTAATTGCATCTTAACTGAACTTCTAACAACAACATTCACACATTTTGAATATAAATAATCATTAAACATATTACTTTAAAATCCGAATCTTTCTCAATTTAAATTTCGAATGATACTAGCGATTTCACAAAAATGGCAATTTTGGAATGTAATTCTAGTTTTAAACGTATACAATTTGAGCTTTAAATTTAAAAAAATGCCTGTTACAAGCCCATGTTTTTCTAACAAAACTTTTTGCAATCCTCAAACCAAGATAATTTAAATGGTGGCGGTGCATAAATTATCACACTAATTACCTGCACGGCAATATCTAAAACAAGCCCAAAACCTATACTTCCGCGAATATTTCACGCTCATTGGTGCGCGAACGCGCCATAATATTGTTGCGAAAACATTTTGCAACTAACAATTCCTAATTTTACATTGAGCTGGCGCTTTGCAATTGGCGGAGCCGCCGATGCCATCCGGCTCGAACGTACGCAATCTTTAAACTCTGGCGCTTTCTTAGTGCACACTTCAAGCACACAGCTGGCAAATATTGGTGGTTCAATTTCGCCACTTTCTTCATCAAAGGTAATTATCGGGATGCAATTGGGTAGGGCTGAAGAGTGAAGGAAGAATCAGGAAGGGTAGAGAATTCAGTGGCGTTCAGAAATTGAACACTATACAGCACGCAATTAATTCAATCATACAAAAATGCACAAAGCGACATGCAGCATGTTAAGGCAAAAAATTACCAAGTCTACCATAATGAAGTCGTCGTTTGTCGAGACCATGGTCAGGTCGGAGGATTGAGATTCTGCGGGGGAATTGCCGTTGCGGTCCTCCTCGGGGACGACGGTCTTGGTGGAGACGGTCTCGTCGGGGGCGTCGCCGTTCTCTATCCGCTCGGTAAGCAGCGTACTGAAGGGGGTGTTGGGAATGGTGACCTCCGTCTCGATCTCGCACTTCTTGGTGGCGGCGAAGGCGCCCGTCTTCATGCCGTCGCTAAGCGAGGCATTCTTCTCCTCGCTGCAAAGATAGAAGTTGTAGGTTATATAAATCGACATCTCGGTGGCTGGATGGGGACTGAGCTGGTGCTCGGGTATTTAGCGAAATATACAATCGGGGCGACCTTTGCCTCTACGGTGCGATTAAACGCAGCTTTTCAATGTAATTATTTGATAATAGATAGCATTGTTACGGTTATGACCTGAAATATCACTGATAACGATTCTTGTTGCGAAAAAAACACACTTAGCTGAAAGTATTTTTAAGTGTAATTCACCTTTACCGATAACATCGAGATAAAGTTAATTTCAAAACTTAAAACAAGAATGGAAGTTATCGCACACTTTTATCAATATTTTAAAAAGCTTTATCGGGCTTCGTTCTTACAGTAAACAACTATGTTAAAAATTCCACCGGTTAGTTGCTACGTATTTTAAATGTTTTAAAAATACCGCATAGACGATTACAACTATCACCAACGCAATGAAAACAATGTATAAAACTTACTGCGTTGACAATTTCATTATGAATTATATTAGAAAAAACAATTTTTTTTGCGAGATTTATATTTAAAACTTACTCAAGCGCTTTTGGCATCAAATAACAAAATTAGTCATCAAGTAGATGAGAAGGTTTAATATCAATATTCACCTATACTCAATCTACTTGCAAGAATGTCTAAGGTGGCCATTAAATGTAAATAAGTACATATGAAACAAGGAAATTGATAAGGCTACGAGCAATTAGCACTTAACTAGGCCCCAAAGCGCTGCCAGATCAACAAAAGATCGATTATACAAGGACAGTTTCCATTATATCATACGCAGAAATACAGCCACATAAATTGAGGATGAGTTTCATAAAACTCCTATCATACACAATAAACTGATACGATATTAGAACAATTACAATCAATTCCCAGCATTATTTTCTTCGCCCGCATAACTATAATAATGTAACAAAAATCGGGTGTTCAAAAGTTGAAGAAGTACTGACGGTATAGTGCCGTAAGAGAAGTTTTAAGTTGTATGAGATACACGATAATTACTACAATGTGTAATTAGCAAATGACGCAAGTATTTACTTGTAACAAGAAGTAAGATACAAGAAAACGTAAATGTTTGAAGTAGTTAGTAAATGTAAATGCCTGCAACACAGTGCTGCCCAATCAGCAAGTAATTACCCATAATACGAGTATTTCAGATATTTGTCGGTAATTGCACAGGTATTGTGAATATTACAGGTAATTTCGGGTATTAAGCAGCTGAAGCTACCCTTTACTATATTTCTTAATGAATTCAAATATAAAAAGAAATATATATATTGCTATGGACACATTTTAGTAGCCTTATATGTCAAATAATAATTATTAGTAATTTATAGCATAACCAACAAAACAGATATTTAGTATAAGAAGGTAGAAGGCAATAATTTAAAGTTCAGATTTATTATAAAATAGCGTAGGCCTTGTATTATGATTTTAGAATAGCTTTGTCTTTGTTCAAAAACAAATTAAAACCAGAGTAGGCTTGGCATTTCATGCAACTAAAAAAAAACTGTAAACAAGACAACTGGGGGCAGCTTCAAGAGGTTGGTTGTGTTTTTTGCCAAGTTCTCCCAATATAAATGATTTTTATGTTCTATTAAATACCCAAGTTGATTAGAAGTTGTGTTTTATTGTGACGATGTGTCCTGGGTTATCTGTGGAAGTTTTCCTTGGCATTGGGCTTCCGCACAGGAAGATACAAGGCATCAATCTGGTCCAGTGGAAGCCAGGGCATTTCGATGTTATTTTACAGAAGTCCAGTCAATTTTATAAGTGCGTGTATAAGTGAATAAACTAGCAATGTACGTGTGGTGCAGCGGGTACTCGGGTATTTTCGGAATGTGTTATGGGTATTCGGCAAATTTGTGAACGGCAGCGCGGAAGTAACGCCATAACCTTATCAAAACTACATTTCCAAACATAGAAAAAACTAGTGAATCACCCGAGCTACCCTTCGCTTCGCTAATTTAAGAGACATCCATTATATAAATTTAAAAAAGGATGCATCGGCCGAAAATCGAACCTGGGCCTCCCGCGTGGCAGGCGAGCATTCTACCACTGAACCAACAATGCTTCGTTGAATAAGGCGCTCCTATAATTACACGATTTAATTAAAACTTGCTAATTTAGGAGATTCATTAATATAAATTTTAAAAACGAATGCATCGGCCGGGAATCGAACCCGGGCCCCCCGCGTGGCAGGCGAGAATTCTACCCCTGCACCAACATGGCTTGTTTGAATAATGCGCTGCTATAATGATATATAAACATTGTTAATCATCCCCGCTAACAGCACCCGGACACAGCAGCTGTCCCACCGCAGCCCACGGCGACGGACGCTACGCTGCGCTGCTTAGAGGATTTAATTAAATTAAAACTTTCGTACTTTTTTTTAAATAAAACCGGCCTACGATCTAAGTCTAAGAATTAGCAAACTTTTAAGCCATCATGCAACTTAATCGGTCCAGTATCTTCGGATGAGATAGCGAACAAAGATATAAACATACAAAGAAAGAAAGAGAGCAGCGATTTTATGTTATAGGATTATTTTAAATGTAATGAGGTTCAAACGAAAACTGCAAAGTTCAACATAATTTGTCCAACATGCAATTTACTTCAAAATCTGGTTTCTGTAAAAGTAACAAAGCTTAGGATGACATAATTACAAATGTGCGCTTAGAAACTAAAATCTTGTTTTTTCTTCGGTTTTATCACAAAGTTGATTAATGAATATTATTAACTTGAGATTATTTGGGTTTATGATTATACAGACACCAGAAAGAAAAGGTTAGTTTAGATAATCAAATAACTACGTCCATTTTATTGTTTAATATTCCGATATTAAACCTAAAAATAAAATTATCTACTTCTGGTTGCTTTCTTATATTTTTGTTTTGTCCAGGAGGCGATTAAACTTGTTAAAAAAACTAAGGTTATATGATGGCGGACTTAATTACTTAAAGCGATATACAGTCACTAATAGTTTAGATTATATTCATTAAAATAATTCTAACCTTGCATGTTCCAAATTTGCAAAACGATTGCTGATTTAATCCAAATACTTGAAATTTTAGAAACTTAGGAGCACATGTAATTAAAAAATTCCAAAAATAATATACGTAATACACAAGTATATTCCATAAAACGTCGCGAAAGTGACGTATATATCGTGCGAGTATATTTGAGAACCGAGGCGAAGCGCAGCGATGCCGAGTAACTTAAAAATATTTCACATATCCATAAAAATAGTATATTACATAACAAGTCAGAAACGCGATGCTTTACAGGGCGAGGTATCTGTTTGAAATACGAGACCGCCAGGCCATATTTTAAAACCGCCGAGCCCAGTAAAGACACTTTCCTGACGTAGTACGAATACTATTTTTTTCTGAAAAAATGAAATTTCAGTAAAAAAATCAGTAATCACAAATAATTCAAAATTTTTGGGAAGATTCATGTTCACGGACTAATAATTTCGACCATCTCTCACAAGAAGTACTTTAAGAAACGATTTAGTTTGCATTCAGTGGTTGCGACACCACAGCATCCTTTTCTGAACACGAAAACGGAAATGTTGGAACAAGGTGGTTTGCAGAAAGTCGTAAACTTTTTAACAACTCGAACCCAAAGCACGACGAAGTAACTCCAGCTAGAGAACGCTTCTTTTTCTATCTGTATATTGTGCACATGCAACCGATTCATCTTTAAAGCGACATCAATATCATATTTTCGAAAGATAAATTGGAAAATATACATTATACACCCAAATTTAGCTTTATTACAACCCACTGCTGCAACGGCACAAGAGCATTCTTTTCGTGTACACCATCACATTCAAAAGTGGCGTAATTTGAAATTAATCTCGAACTTTGGGGTAACCATTACTAATTAACTATCTTTTTTACTTTTCCTCTTAATCTTTTTTAGGGGTGGGGCAGTGTCCCTCCCTGACCTTGTATTTAGCATCACGTCTTCGACAACTGCCTTTTTTACCTTTTAGTATTTAAAACATTAGTCTAGAATCAGTGGCAATTCGTGGCCTGCGAAATTAGAAACGATTAGAACCAACCACTAGTAGAAAGCCCCAAAATGTCAAGTTCATCCACTGCCATTTTTGATAATGCCATTTTATGGTCAAGTGTTGGCATTGGAACGCAATCACAATCGACGCACATTCCAGCACACATACCAGCACAGCACCATGGAAATTAGACAATTGCTATTACCTTAACAGAATACTTCAACTCCCATTAATTTAATATGTACGGAAGGTCCTTCTCAGCTAATTTTAATACTGTAGCCAAGGCTGCCTGCTGAGTCAGTTTCTAGTAGACTCGTCAACCAAGGCGAGATCTCCACTACTTAAGAATGAATTTTTAAAATTGTCTAGTAGAAATCCGAATCCAAATAACCACACAATGTAAGTCTGAAATAGTATATTACATACCGAGGTGGAAAGTGTTTCGTTACTGTCGAGAGATTAATAAGTAGTTAACCGAGACCCGAAGAGTCGAGACAGGAATAAAACGTAGTATGTGTAGGTACTAGGTACTATTTGATTCATAACCAGTTTATTAGAAAAAAATATTTGACAGGTTGTGACTGACATTTAATGTTTTTGAGAATTGACAGTAATAAGAGATGGAAGAATAACAACTTTCTACCCGCTGTTATGGTAATCTACTTTCCGCCCGGGGTGGGAGGTAAAAGTTTGTAATGGCCCATTTTTCAACTTTTTAAGTCAGTGATGACCTTATGACATATACAGCGAGTCTTATAAAAAACTTAATTCGGAATTAACTTTAATTTTTTGTTAAAATAAACAAAAGCGCCTCAAAATTTGTTTACTAATGAATAAAATCTCATAAGCACTAACGTTTAGATGAGATATTGTTTATTTTAACATATAATTAATGGTCTTTAGAAGACCGGCCATTATGATTGCGAATAAACGCAATTTCACAACGTGTCAAATGTTAGTTCAACAAAAAGTCGGTGATGCAACGCGCAGAACAAGTCATCAAAGGCAGCTGTAACAAATGCATTGGAAATGGAAAAAACTTCCAGTTTTTTCACGGCATACTTAGATCGCCAGTTGCCAACAGAAAAACGGCGCAAGAAGTCAAGAGTGCAACGCGAACGATAACGTCAGACTCGCACGTCAAAACATATTTACATGTCAGGGAGCAATTTGCTCCTCATTGTTTGTTTTCCATGGCATACTTAAAGTTATGTAAGAGGTAAAATCATATCTGTGCTGGTCTGCTGGTAATAAGCAAGACCCATGCAATTATGGGGTTGCTGCTTTGATGTTATGCAATTTTTATGAATGTCGATGCAACTATACGCCAACGAAAAGCTGCTTAAGAGCGTCTTTGTTGATAGGTCCAAAACAATAGTATCTTATCATTACTGCCCACTATGTTATCTATCAAGATCGCTCTTCGCCATAACCTCGATAACACTCCATATCTTGTCGATGCAAATTTATAAATTATCATTCAAACCACCACATAGTCATCCGGTCACGCTGTCAGGCTCAGGATGCATCTTCACCACGTTTGACCATGGAAGCAATTGATTGATTGAATTTCGGTTTTATTAATTATTCAGAGGGAAGTCGGGGAAAGTTCGTTCCAAATTGGGGTCAGTGGTGGAAAACAATAATCAATCCACTCGGCCCGAAATAAACTCGATATAATTGAAAACAAAAGGGGAAACGATGAATCTAGAGATAATTGCCTCCTCGAGAGCTTTGGCGCCAAGGCAATCTGGAATTATTATGCGTATGACGGTTTTTATTACACTTAGCGATAGCAGGGTAATCGCAAAGCATACACAACTATTTGTTTTTCTGATACAAATGTATAAATGTAAAGTAAATATTAACGTAAGTATACTACAAATTGTTTACTACAATTAATTGCAAACAGCCAATCAAATTCTATACTTATTTTGACTAAATATCACAATTTTCATTAATCGCTAAATATGAATTGCGCAATAACTGTTCACCGAGGCCAGGTACTCCCAAATACCTGGAAATATTTATACATCAACAAACAGCATTCCCGACCTTGTCCAAATTGAGGTAACCCTTAACACAAATATTAACAATACAAATACAAAAGCAATACAATTAGAAAAGCGATTAATCAAATAGGAATTAAATAGCAGTCGATGAATAATTGCAATCAAGCCAGCAATAACAATTATAAATTACACTTAGCTTGGCCCTTCAGCGACCTAGTTATTTATGTATTAGTAGAGCACAGTGAATCACGTGAGCACCAGTAAATAAGTTACATAATTTCGACATCGCCGACCTCGGGTTTGTTGTTAAGAGTGCCAATTTCACGGGGAAATACTACCGGTAATTTCCAGAAAAAAATCGACATCGGATGGTCGGTCGTTTTATAAAAGTAATTCTAGGTTTGAATAAATGATTGGATTAGCATTACTGCATGTCTATAGTGACCATTACCCATTACGGATCTATATTAACTTTTCATTATTAAATTATTTACGTAAATATTTCATTTAGACCGTTGATTGATTAGTAATGCTCGATTCTGGGTCTTTATAAATATAACCTTTTAGGCACCCGTCCTGAAAACCATGCATTACTGTACAATTTTTATGTCGGAAACGATTTCTTTACAAGTCTGTTGGGAAAATTGACGTTTTGATTGGTTTGTTATATTTGCTAACTGTAATTACTAAAGAAATTAAATACAAATATCTCTACATGTTTACAGAGGTATGTTCCAATATTCAAGTAAAATTACGAAGAAACGCAGTTGCCTAAAAAATGTACGTAACACATCCGGAAACACCCTTTACAAGACTACCATTTCAGGACTCGTCTTCGGCATCGGCCTGAAATTTGCCTACGCGTCCCGTAAAGATGGTCATTCCGGTTTTGTTACGTAAACTATTATTCTTTTAATATTTATATTTTATTATTGTTGAAACTACGCTAAAAAGAGATATGATTATGTAAACAAAAATGTAAATACAAAATAAATTCTCCTTCATCAGAAATATTACAATTTCAGTATTTAAATATCCGTAACTACTAATTTCCTGTTCGTTCATTACGTAAATATAAAAAGAACCATTCCGCTTTATATGTCAAAAATTAATTATTTTCATCTGGAAATCTAACCGAAACTTCTGTAGAAATTATATAAAGAAACAAAGGTTACAAAGTTTGCTATTATTTCACATATAAATTCTATGGAATATTTGTGACATTTTACATACACTTGTATTGTTTATCATTCAAATGAAGCACCATCAACTTAAAAATCCAAACAATAATCCAAAAATAACCTTATCAAATTAAATGCAGCGCAATTACATAATCTTATCTAAAAGGTACAATGTTTAAGGTTAATGTTAATTGGGGAAAAATTATGTACACACAAATCGATTATCTACGTACCTCTGAAATTCTAGCAAAAATTGTTCAAGTGAAATGCGAGTGCGAAGTGTTCCAATATTTCATGCAATTGCAAGCTTCTCTAAAATTCGTGGAGTTCAGAAGAAACTTCAAGTGGAATTCAGTTGCATAGTCGAAATTCTAAAACGTTTTTATTAAGATACAACGTGTAACATACATGTATTTCGAAAATATAGTAATTTACTCCGGAAATTAAAATAAGCAAAGCAGCTGACATGAACATTTATGGTATTGTAATCTTGGCTGTCGAAATCACCGGATCTAAATAATTTAGATTTTTACTTTTTGGCAATATAACCAAACATAGGAGATAAACTATTGCAGGGCAATTAAAGTGCAGTAAAAAGTGTCAAAGATTTTTGAACAAGTTCGACGATAGTGCGCCGAACAGAATCTTATATTCAGATGCAAAATGACCATTTTGAATGTTTTCTTTAATTATAGCCTGCTGATGTAAGAGCATGCTCAGTCTGCAATGTTGAATTACAACTGCCTTATTGTAAAAATAACTCTTTGTATCTTTGTAACGCGAGATCAAATGTCATATTTTGACCTACATCTTAATCGTTCCTGTAAAATTCTAGTATAAGTACCTCTGTGAAAGTCAAGGAAAATTGTCTGAAATTGTGTCACCAGCTTATGGAATAAGTACCATGAAATTTTATGGTATATTTAGGATTCATAAAATTTGTATTCAGTTATGCGCTTCGTATGAAGACTCGATGAATTCTGGTACACTCAGCTGAAATTCTGTTACCAGCTTATAGAATTCCATGGAATTTCATTCCAAAAAATAGTGTACTGTACCCCCGTCAAGAGAAACTGTTTGAAATTGTTACCAGTGTATATAATTTCATGGAATTTTATAGCATGCTTAGTATGCAACAAATGTTTAATCAGTTATATAGTTCATAGGAAGATTTCATGAATTTTCGCGCACTTATCTGAAATTTAGCACCAGCTTGTGAAATTCAATACAATTTTATGGCATGTTTGAGATTATTCATCAAGAGAAACTGAAAGTGTGTCACCAGCTTGTGGAATACCATTGAATTTTACGGAATGTTTAGGATCTATAAAATTTGTATTCAGTTATGCGGTTCGTATGAAGACTTCATGAATTCTGGAGCACTTAGCTGAAATTCCGGCTCCCGCTTATAGAATTCCACAGAATTTCAGGGCATTGTAAGGAATCACAAATTTCAATTTAGTATGTAGCCGTCAAGTGAAACTATCTGAAATTATGTCACTAGATTGGGAAATTCAATGGAATTTTATGGCATGTTAAGGATTCTTAATTTTTTATTCACAGTGACGTGAGTCATAGGAAAGTTCCTTGAATTCACGCGGACTTATTTGAAATTGCGGCACCAGCTTATAGAATTCCATAGAATTTCACGGCATTGTTAGGAATCACAAATTTTAATTTAATATGTAGCCGTCAAATGAAACTATCTGAAATTATGTCACCAGCTTGGGTAATTCAATGGTATTTTAGGCATGTTAAGAATTCTTAATTTTTTATTCACAGTGAAGTGAGTCACAGGAAAGTTTCTTGAATTCACGCGGAATTATTCGAAATTGCGGCACCAGCTTATAGAATTTCATGGAACTTCACGGTACCGTTAGGAATCACAAAATTGTAGTGTACTACAGCCATTAAGTGAAATTATCTAAAATTCTGTCACCAGCTTGTGGAATTCCATGGAATTTTTTGGCGTGTTTAAGATACGTAACATTTTTATTTACAGTAAATGGTTCATAGGAAGATTTCTTGAATTCTCGTGGACCTATCTGAAATTCTGGCACCAGCTTGTGGATTTCCATGGAATTTTTTGGCATGTTTAAGATATGTAACATTTTTATTCACAGTAAATGATTCATAGGAAGATTTTTGAACTCCCGCGGACTTATCTGAAATTCTGGCACCAGCTTGTGAATTTCCATGGAATATTTAGGGTCAATAAAATTTCGATGTGCAGTTCTTATCAAAATTTCACATGCCTTTGAAATTGTATGGCATTTTTGCCTGGTATAATCAAGCACATAATTAATTTCTCAATTTCAAATTCGGTATTTCCCGATATTTAGCAGCAAGGTCTTTTAATTCCTTTGCCAAAAACGTCCTCATCAACTACATATAAAGACTTACGCCCATAAGTATTTTACCCGCCATGTAAAAGTTTTCGAAAAAGTAATAGAACTCCAGGCTGTTCTACGGCCTTGCTAAATATAACTGATAATATTATTGCAGCCAGTGATCGTGGAATGCTAACAATAGTAGTTCTGTTAAATTTTTTTAAAATATTTGACACAATAGACTATCAAATTCTAATCTTTAATCTACACTATGTTGGATTAACTGATCAATCTCAAAAACTCGCAAGCTGTTTTGCTTAATGGCAATCAATCAAATTATTGTGAAGTTAATAAAGGAGTTCCTCAAGGTTCTATACTAGGGCCGCTGTAATTCGTAGATGCAAATATGGCTTTTATGCAGACAACACACAGCTGTATTTTTCTTTTCCTATGTCAAACTTACAAAATGCTTGCAATTTAATTAATCAAAATCTAGATAATCAAAGTGAAATATCTAAACAACATTAAATCCCTGTAAGTCAGTGGCTTTTTTGTTTATTAGAAAAATATTAGAACAGAGGCTGAGAGAACCGCTCTAAAAGACTAAAAAATCTTGGATTGTTTTATTTACGTTTTACGTTTTAAGCAGCATTGTCTGTGCAATGATTATAACGATTGAAAAGTATCTTTCATAACCGTCACTTATTCGACACAAATACAAAAACTTTGCTTTGTAACTCACTTGTCTTATCGTAATTAAATTATTGGGACACTGTTTATAGATCATGTCTAAATTCTCAAGATATTCGTCGAGTACAGTGTTTGCAAAACGCTCGTGTTCGCCTTATTTTTGGAATTCACAAGACACAGAGGCAGCCATAAACTTGGAGAATTAAAATGGTTAAATATGCACACTACTAGTTTGTTTGCATGCTGCTCGTCTCTATCATACTGTCATCTGTAAAAACAATACATCCTATTTATATGTATGTATAACAAAATTTGTTTTAGAACAGATATGTATGTATACACTTTAAATCATTTAGATATTGCATCACTAATATATACAATAAGCTTAAGTCACTGCCAATTAATAAATTCAAAGGTTTTACTGCACATTAGGTAGTTTTTATTTGAAATATGTATTTGCGCTAGGTCTATTCTTAGCTTTATTTTTTGCATCTTCGAGGTTAAGTGCAAGTGCAGTTGGTAGTACATATTTATATTGCCATCCTGAACTTCGCCTCGTAAATTATTTAATTTTACAATTTTAGTTTGTATTTCTTGTACTTGATACGATAAAGGCAGTATTATTATTACATTTAAAATTCATAAAATTTCAAATTACAGTTAGATAGATGGTTCCTACGAATTTTGTAAAATATAATATTCTGATAGCGGTTTCTCCAACCAGCCAGCGCCTGCGGGTCAATTTCCGATTGGATTTCTACAGCACATACCGTTTCTCGTATTTCTGTCTATTGTTTTATTCAGCCAATTGTCCCAGTCTAGTCACATATTTAAAAATATGTACTATACATTCTAGCATAACTGATTTCAACAGAATTAGATCAACAACTATTAGGTATCACTAGACTTAGGATTTGTATGCATTTGCATGTTTTTCTTGCATTTACCAAACATATGCTAAGTGACATTTTTAAGTGTTTTAATTACACGAGAACCACATACGTAAATTTGAAAGTGCATATAAATGCATATTTTGGTATTTTTTATTAATTCTAATACATTCACATGTTCAAATACTCGCTAAAGAAGAATTTTGAATAAACCTGACTGCAGATTCTGTTCTTTAAGAACACAACTCAAATACCATTGCCTCCAGAGCCTATACTAACACGTTGGGGTACTTTGATTCATGCAGCAAAATATTATGCCCAAAATTTCGACACTATAAAAAATGTGCTCAATAAATTTGATGAAAACGACGTCATATGTATCGAAAATGCACAAAAAGCAGTTGCTGTAAATTCCCGAAGAATTGCTATTTATTTTATCCAATTTTGCATGTTGAGGTAAAACCATTACTAAATTAGAAACTCAATGATGTTCAAGTCAAGACTGCATCGAATTAATTAATGAAACAGAAATTTCGCCTAATAAGGGGCGTGGACCAAAAGCATTAAGTATCAAGCAAAAACTTGAAAACGTTTTAGAAAAAAATACGGGTTTTCACTTAATAAAAAAAAATAATTTGTTACTTGGGCAGGGTGAAATTGATAACAAATTAAAACATTACACATTAACAGAAATGAATAATTTTAAGTACGCCCCGGTAACGTCCTGCGATGTGGAAAGGAGCTTTTCTAAATATAAAAAATATATTTACCGACAAGACACAAATTCATATTTGAAAATTTATTTTTTTTTTAATTTTTAACATTAATTGTAGTTCGTAAGTGTGATTTTTAATTATTTATATGGAGTTAAGTAGATTAAGTATTCAGTACGTATGTATTTTGTGTATTATCCCGTTTTACTTGTGCTTTGTATTTATTCTTAATCAAAAAAATACTGGTATATTTTATTGTTTAATCTGAAATTTTCATGCATATTTCTGCTTAAAATTAACTATAGCTGCATATACTCCAACATTTTAAGAGCATATTTAAATGCATATTTTGCCATTTTTAAATGCATACAAATCCTAAGTCTAGGTATCACTAACTTATTTTTTGTTGACTGCAAGCTGCAATACTTGATTCAACTTCAACTTTTGTTTAATCTGAAATATATAATAATAAACGCATTTAGATCAAGCATAAAAGGAAAATATATCACTAACGAAACGCAAAAAAATTATTATTCAAATAATTAATCCAAAAATTTGTATTAGCATGCAAGTGTTGGCTCGATAGCAAAAACTTTTCCTGGTTTTATTGCGACAAACAAAAAAAATAACCAGAATTTTGTTTTCGTCGAGGAAGTGGACAGCCGAGTGGGAGTAACAAATGTGGATGTTGTCGGTGTGGAGTCTATCTTGTTACATTTTTTCAGTAATGATTCTCGTTTCTGCGTAACCTTCAGACGATCGCCATGGCAATTATGCAGCAATTTTACATTCAGCGCCATAATCAGGCATTAGCGATTTTTGAATAAGTAAACAAATTCTTTGATAAACAGCCGCCGGCGTTTTGGCAAATTACGGCCATTAAATATTGACTTTGCTCTCTGCGCGTCTCGCGCGGAACTTTGCTCGACGAAAAAACATAATTGCATCCCAGCACAAATTAATTGCGAGCCCCTCTAATTGTTCATAACTGCGCCTTTGCGTTCCACGGCTACTTTCTTGGGACGGGTAAGCCCACTCGATGAATAAAACATGCCGAGTAGGCCGTACCTGCGATCTAATTATTACTTCCTATTAACCGTTCTAGAAATAAACCGTTTAATTAATAATTCATCGGTCCATTAAAATAAAAATACAACAATGTATCGCTCTTGCACCGTAGTTTTCGCACGATGCATTTTTAAATTACAATAATCCCATTGTAAAATATTCTGTGTGATTTTAAGGCAGGGTCCTAGTTCTTGCTCAATAAAAATATTCAATTGTTTCTTGCTTGCAGTTTTCGAAGAGATTCAAGTCGATTCTTTGGTAACAATGAAAAGTTCTACTGCTTTTAAGTAACTCTCAGTTACTGATGAGCACGACACAACACAAATGTGGGACGCCGCCTCCAAAACTGGACGGTTTATGACCAAAGAGTTCATTACTTCCAGTGGGGCCTGATTATTGTTCCGTACGTCCTACAAAGTAGATAAATAATTTCCATTCTTTAAAAAAATACAATTATATTAGATTTAAAAAAATGAATCATCAAGCATTCAACATAATACCGCCCCAGATGGTTGAAGTTTGGAAAGGGCATCTGTCGGGCGACAGGTACCAATAAGGAAATCTGTTGGTCTATAGCTGTGTCATATTCATCAAACATACATCCCACGTAATCGTAACACTGCCCACTCTTCTTCCACTCACACTTTCTTTGGTATCAGAAGGTTCCTGCTCTGGCCGCGGCTTTCTAATGTGAAGCTCCTTTTAGAGGCACTTGCATATTCGCTGCTAAAACATTTGCTCTTATTTTTGTTTTACTTGAACAGGTTCCTGGCGACAACCACTTGGGCATGCAAGAAGTCTGAGGTTTTAAAAATCTAGAACCTGCTGTAGGCCTGGTAAGTTCGACTTTGGAGCGAACTGATTGCGGCAATAAACAGAAGACGATCACATGAAAATGAGTGTGCGATCATTGATCAATTACTTAAGCATACAAAGGAAATCCTTCTTCGCTGGTCATCGGCTTATCGCCTGGTCATTATGTAAACAAATGAATAATGCCCACAAATTCATGATTCGATGCGGTGATGCAATTGTTATTTTAAAATTGTTTCCGAGATTGCTTCAGTGGCGCCACATTAAATCCAAACTTCCCAGCAATTAAAATGTGAGAAACAAAGCTGTTAATTTCTAATGTTGAAATTCGAGCTCATTGACACACTAATACGGAAAACTGTTTTTAAAAGATAAGCAGACCAAGTCATTGTAAAAACTACGTCAGGAACACAACGACTGGTGCATAATTTATTAAGCAATCCAATTAAGTACAACAATAAGCGATTAGTATCCAGGAACCAATTGTCAATGGAAAGCGCTGATAATTACATTCGTGAAATCTCATTAAATTGATGCGCGGATAGAAATCCGACGATGACGACAATGGGTAAACCACGCGGCTTGTTCAAAATGCTGAAAGCAGATACGAAGAGGCCGCACTTTCTAACCAAAGCATCGTTTCAGTGGGTTTTTTGTAAACAATAGGCTGATTGATTGCCTAATAAGTACATTCACGTAATACGAAACCTACGTTTTTTCCAAAAATATTTAGCCGGTTCACGAGGCATTGCACTATGGCTTTGCCTTTTGCGACGATTGTACGATTGAAGACGTTACCTCATCAGCAAGTCAAAGTTCAGTATTTTCATTGCGACAAATAGGACCGACTAGAAATCAGAACTGAACACGCAAAAATAACGAAGTACTGCACAATATGGAAGAACTAGGTGTAATAACAGCAAAAAATCATTTAGACCGCACTACAACAATTACAGTGTACCACAGGGTTCTGATCTAGGTCCACACACACTTGCGCTACAGCCCATTGTGAGCCTTGACTCTTCTACAACGCACCTCCATTCTACCCTGTTATGCGCTAGATTGGTACATCCATCACCCTCTCGGTCTACCCCTTAGTCTACAGCCTTCTGGTATTTGAATACGAGCTTTCCTTGTTGCTTTTTCAGTTGGCACTATCCATACATGGCCCAGCCACCTGTCTCTGAGCTTTGATCCACGTTAATAATTCCAGTCCTTCCTGCATTTCTTATCTCATAGTTCATGAGCTGTCTCCACCCTCCCCGGTTATTGTCGTATTTAGTTCCGAATATCTTTCTCAAAATCTTTCTTTCAAACCTATTGAGCAGCTCTTGGTGTTGCTTGCTAAAGGACCAGGTTTCATAACTTACTTAAACATAACTTTAAAAGTTTTGACCCTATGAGTTTGTCGAATGTGTTAGACGGGAGTTTATGTGTGTTATATTAAAATTAAATTTCCGATACTTTTGAAATGTGTCAACGTGATGGATGCAACTCACCCATGACCACAAAGCGGCAACGGGGCGCAAACAGTGCAGGTTCGACCATTCCTTGGCCCAGTGGCGGAGGCAGGCAGTTAAATGTAAAAGAACATAAACTTACTGATCTGTAAATCTCATCGACAACAATGGTTGTACTCACCGGGGGTGGCCTCCCCCTGGCCCCTCCCTACTTCTGGCAGTGGCATCACAATGCTGGGCCTTACATCCGTCAGCCTCAACCCTTTGGCACCTCATCGCCGCCTTCATTGGCTGGGTTAGCTATCGGTACCTTTCGCTAGTACTGCCCAATAGTAATCCACTAGATTAACTATTGTTACAACCCGTACAGAGTCGGTAATAACTACCGTAGTATACTGATCTTCCACAGTACAGCAATTACCGTAAATCTTGCTATTGCTCTAATGGGGCTTATAATTTGGAACTCCATGCTTCCGGTGCGGAACACACATGCTTCCGCGAATCACTGGGCGGACTTCGTGCTCCAGCTCCAGGATTCAACTCTTTGACTATCACATAGTCGACTAGCAAAGCAAAAACCTCTGACGTATACCGGACGCTGTAATTGCCAAAAAGTCTACCAAATGCCATTCAACTACCTACAATACGTACGTACATTCTACTCTAGTTAATTTAATCCTCTACCTAATTACGCCTAGCTACGCTCGCCGCTTCGCCTCGCATTATGCAACTTATCACCTTATAATTAATTATTGGTTCGCATATAATCGCTTACGCCAAGAAATAATTACGCAAAACAGACCACTTTCACTCACACGTCGCGCCGCTGTCGCACCCCGAAACGTTCTGCCTTATTTCTAATTTCATTTCTAACCGAGCCCGATTCCAGTTCAACCCCCGGTCAAACATGCATTCCTCGATACGCTTCAGCGGTTGCACCTGCTATGCCGAGTTCCCCCAAAAACAAGAACTCGCGATTTAACGCCAAATATATTTATTAGGGCTCAAAACATTCCAGGCGTGGAAACTTCGTAATTAAAACTTAAAAATAACGCACCCCAAAACCATAAAATATTTCATCCCTAACAAATGCAAATACTAATCACGCTTTTATTTCATTGTCAATATTATTGTTCTGGTTTATGAAGGCTCCTAGCTATTTGAACTGCTTCGCCTTTTCAGAAATGTTTTCTCCGATTTTGATTAGTGCTACTTCCTGTTGATGTATTCATGTCCTGTAACTATGTGTTTACTCTTTTTTTTTCGCTTATTTGTAAACCAGGTGGTTTCACTTCACGTCTAATTCTATCAAAGCTTCTCCCAATAAGCACATCGTCCGCATATGCTAACAATTGAATCTGTCGATTCTAAATTGTACCACCCCCATTTATAATGTGATTTTCTAATACAAGATAGGAGCCAAAACGTTCGCTTGCTTCAGCCTACTTTTTATTTCAAATTCCTGGGAGATATGTTTTGCTATTCTGTACTGACAGTTACTCTTATAAGATGTCCCAGTTTTAAAGAAAATATTCCGGAGCTTTCCAGATTTTTTTCAGTTTTAAACTATCGCAGGTTTTTGTATAATCGATATATAGCAAATGAATATCTATATTGAACGATTTCGGAGGCTTTCACGGTCATTGTCATTAAGTAACGAGACTTCTGGGATTGGGAAGTAGGCGAAACGATTAGTTCTTTGACCTCAATAATGACACGGTCTCATCCCGAAAGTAGTTAATTACTTAATATATAGTACGTCTAGAAGGTATCCGGAATGTTCTAGTTTTAAGAAATGTCATAAAACTTCCTTTTAGAAAGTCCTGGGCCTCTAAAATGTTGTGTGCGTATTGTCAAGGTAATAGGTCATGAATAAAATAAAAGAATCATATATGTCAAATATGTTTATTTCCGAGAAGCTTAAAAAATTACTTTTTTATTATACCTGCATCAGAATCGCCGTTTAAAGCACGCCTGAGCGTGCAAAAACAGGCGATTAAAGCTCGCCGAGCTTTAAAGGTTGAGGAAACGACTGAATGCAACAACGGACGTGGACGAGACAAAAACGTAAATAATTCTCGTAACTATAGTAGCAATATTATTATGCCCTCTCGATTTATCACGACAAAAATTCTTTCTAAGTTTGTAGTGCGTAATGTACTTCCAGTATTGCAGGTATAATAAAAAATAGCGTAAAGTATTCGTGGATAACTGGTCTTTAAAACACTTGCTCTATTTCGAGCACTCCGGCTACGCCGTCGTGCTCGAAAACTCGCGCGTGTTTTAAAGACCTTGTTATCCACTCATACTTTAATATACTATTTCCGGAGACTTTCTAGACGTAGGTACTATATACTGAATTCCCAGCATTTCTCTAAAGTTATGTGGTCAATAGTGGATCTGTTGCTCCCACAGCCCACTTGACAGGCAATCTCATATGATATTCTCTGCAACTGGAGTTATACACTTGCTGATTATCTGCACGAATACTTTATACAGTAGCAAGCATGGTGATTCCTCTGAAATTAGAGAAATTCAATTTATGGCCTTTTTTAAATATTGGTTATATGATGGCGGCTTTCCACTCTCTGGAAATTACTTCTGTTCTCCATATTTTAATAAATAATTTATGTGGGACCTTTAATAAATCGTATCCTCCTTGTATTAATTCCGCCGTGGTTACATCGATGCCAGGGATTTTTTGTTTACACGTGTTTACAGCTTCGCGTACTTCTAACGAAGGCTCCTCGATGTTAGTATCCTCTGTAGCTTCTTCTTGGCTTTCTCTAATAATTCCCTCATTTACTTCTGGGTATTGTATACGATCTCCCACAGCAATGTTTATTTCCGCATCGCCGGATACGAAACCTACGTTTTTTCCAATAATATTTATAGCCAATTCGCAAGACATTGCACCATGGCTTTGCCTATTGAGAAGATTGCATGATCAAAGGCCTCATCAGCAAGTATAAGCAGTGTTTCATTGCATGAATGAAACCGAGTAGAAATCAATTCTGAACACAAAAAATGGCTGAACAATATACAAGCATCCGGTGTAATAGCAGAAATTCCACGGTGTTCCACAGGGTTCTGATTTAGGTTCTATGCTCTCTATTTTGTATGTAAACAACCTTCACTCTATGATGCTAAATTTACTGTGTGCACTGAAAATATATCCCTGTCATTGTCTACTAAACGTAAGGACGGTTTCAACCAACGCCTGAAATTATTTAAAGTTAAAAGAAAGTGCGGAAAGCTGCACCGACGACCTTTATGGCATTTCCACAAAATTTTTGTGAAATTCTTTGGAATCCTATAAATTTCGAGTGGAATTCTGATGTGAAGTTTTGAAGGGTTTTCTGAAACTTTAAGAATGGCGATGCATTTTCAATCAAACATCAGCCCTGAAAGATGGATACTTTTTAAATTGTATTGATTCAGTATAGAGCATACCTTCTTGATAATAAAAATCATGTTGGTATTATAATTTTAGCATGGCATTGGAAACTTAAGAAGTGAAAAGGTAATAAAAACGCCAGTCATTCCCTCGTTTGATTTCCGTTTATAGAAATAACTATAGTGAGCGGGTAAGGAATGACCAATTCCTTGATTGCGAACATTTAAAACACCGCTGAAAACATGTTACTAAAATAGATTGGAAAACAAACTACTAAGCACTTCAGGAAGTCTAAAATTCTATTCTTACAAAGATAACTATAAACCATAACGACATACGGCAACACAAATGAAATAAATACTGGAGATGAATGCACATATGGAACATAATAGAAATTGCAATAGACAAATATTGAAAAAGAAGCCGACACTTTCAACTTTTCCGTTCGAACTGTGTCATTCAATCGGCTGTCAACACCTTTACCCCTTTTTCACTATTCTCTAAGTTTATTATCAATTTAGAAGACACTGAAGACAAAGAATTCGAAACGGAAACTACTATGTAGTAAGTTCTATTCTCTGTTCACTATGGTCCCGGATTGTCAAAAATGATGTTTTATGGTAGCACTGTTGAATTTCTATTGGTTTTTTTGTTACTACTAGGTTGGACAACGCAAAATCGTAATTTTGAAAATTTGGGTTTTTGTTACCTGGCAACTTTTATTTATTTTTGCTTAAGTCAGTTCGAAATATAACCTATAATTTATAGTTTTGACATTAGTAGCTTTATTAATTATTTCTAGTTACCCATACCTTGACTTAAAAATATTAACCATGATATAAAGGATTGTTTTTAATTGGATTTTGACATTGACAATCCGGGACTATAGTGAATAGAGTATACAACCGAGAAATTCTTTGTGTTCAAGTGCAAGTTTAGAAACAAAGCTGCATCTAAATTTATGAATTGACAGGCCAAAATAACATGCTGCAACGATCATGTGCAGTGCGCTTGGCCTGGCGCCAAGTCTGGCAAATATGCAGCTCTCATGCATCTCCATTTAGCTATAATGTAATTTCTGAGATTCTGCCAAGCGCCGCGAGCCGGCCGCATACCAGGATATTTTTTATTTCGAAAAATTATTTTTTCCTCGATTTCTTAAGCTAATTGCATAAGCTCAGCTGGGCAGAGCCGAAGGCTGCGCGTACTTGAAATAGCAGCTGAATTTCAACTGTACATTCACCTTTAGTGACGGAAGCATTACATTCCTCAATACGTGTCAATAAATACGCAAATTACGCTAAAAATATAAAACAATGGAATGTCCGCACTGCAAGCGCTTAAAATTCAGAAACTCGCGCGTTTACATATTCAAACTACGTCACGCCCAGCGATTTCTTCGTGGCTGGTTACATGTCCTGCAAGAACCAATGTTAAAAAGTGACGTCGAGATCTTAAAAAAAACAAATTTTATGGCGCTACTTGTAGAAAATTTGAAATAAGCATCGTCACTTGCCGATTTCCAAAACATACTGTGCCAATCTGATCGAGGAAATGGTAAAAGAAAGGTCGGCTGCATTCGAGGTCGAATTCAAGAACAGTTGTACGTTATTGCTTAGCACCGCTTCAATTAAATTAAAGCAAGGTCGCGCAAGGTCTGCTGAATGGAAGAAAACCTTTAGCCGGATCTGGTGACTAAAATTTGTCTAATTATGCGCAGCGCGCACAGCCCATGGGTTATTTTTGGATTTCGAAGCAGCCGCCGGCTACTTCGCGATAACCCATAATTAATTACGTGACATCACTGACTGGTTCATGCGATAAGCATCCATACAATTCGGTTTACAATAAATTGTTGCTTGAAAATACAAAAACAGCCGTTGTGAAACGTTTTTTTCGTAACAGTGGCGTAACTACCATTCCACATGACCAATGCTAGCTAGCTAAACAGCACTTTGGTCTACGACTCTACGTTCTCCAGTGAATGTTCAAGTTAAAAGACTTGAGGAGATAGGTGGAAGCTTAAACAATTAAATTTAAATTTACAATATGTTCAAAAAAATCCACCTAAGCACGAAATAATAGTGTCCTGATTTTTTTTACATTACTAAGTATCGACATTGCACGTCCCTCAAACAAATGTTATTAAAACCAGACACTGTGTGGATTTGTGATTATTGAAACTAGAGTCCCTATATATAAAGAGTTGGGACATGTAGGCGACTCACTTTGGATCCACAAATCATGGAGTACCTGACTTTTGTTGAATTTAAATTTTATGCAGATCATGCATACCCATGGGCAAGATTTTGTAACCACATTTTGTGACAGTTGTGACAAATACTTAGGTACCAAATATTTTTAATTTGTCAAAACATAAAAAATATTCTGCAATGGCTGGTTGTTCAGCAATTAATTGTAAAAATCGAATAGATCTAGAATAACCTTTGCGTCGTTTTCTGAGGAACGAGAAAATAAAATGTGTCTGGGTAAATAATATCAAAATTAAGGATTTTAAGGCAACATGCCGTTTATGTAATGAACATTTTGTGGATGATCAGTGGTTGATTAAACATGGAAAAACTATACGGAAATATTATGCTATTCCAACATTATTCAATTTTTGGCAACCAGATTTATATAAATGCCAACATTCTGAAATAGGAGAAAATGAACTAATCGATATTGAAAGCATCAAACGGCAGATTATTCAGGCCAGTGTTAATCAGTACAAAAAGAAAATTTTCCTCTGGGGAGGTTGAATTACGTCGCCTCAAATTCAACATTATTTGTCGAGCATTAAATTCGTATTCATTCTAGATTTACAGCTGCCACTAAACATCTTATTCCACACCTAAGATTATAAGCAGGGGTTTTTCATAACACAAGATTTAAATACCTGCTTATTTCTAACCGCTGTTCACGTCTTCAGAAAGTAACTAAATTTAGCCGGCAAATTTTTAATAGTTTTAATAATTTCACATAAATATTATTTTTCTTGCACGTTGCCTCAGATTTCTAAATGAATGCATTCTGTGATTTGGCATGTCAGTTAATGTCATTTTGTCTGTCTTTCAAATAAAAAAAATGAAATATATTATTGCTGAATCATGTGATCCTTGATTTGTGGATCCAATGTCCCAACTCTTTATATATAGGAACTCTAATTGAAACAAGAGTATTCACACAACGGACCAATTATTTTTCAGTACTGAAGAGGTGGCAAATTGCTCTGCACTGACTGCCTATTTCAAGGGCCTTGTGCAAACGTATTTTTAAAGTGGCAT
>CALNHX010005994.1:0-97202 GCA_940337035.1 Agriotes lineatus | reverse complement strand
CTGAGATAAATTTCAGTGGCACAGTCAAAAAAAAATTTGAAATTGAAAATTTGAATAATTGTAAATATTTAAAAAATATATTATCATCTCTTGCCTCTTTGAGTAAATGCTCATTATTAGAAGTAATTCAAATAATTAACAAAGACAAACTATTGAAATTAACTTAATAATTACATAATACGAGGCTTGTACCGTAAGTAATGCCACTTATTGTTTTGTTATGACAGTTGTTTATTAAACTGACAGGTTCATTCGTGTTAAAAACTGTTTTCAGTATGTATAGTAAATTAAAACAAAAGGTAGTTATAGAGTTTTTGGGAAAAAAAGGTTGTTCCGTCTCTGAAATTTATCGACGGCTTTTAAAAGTGTTGGTGAGTCTCGAATTGACCTTAGTAATGTGCATAAATGGCTGAGCAAATTTAGGGTTGGTGAAACCGATATTTTTGATAAACCACGCTCAGGAAGACCGGTTACTGTTGAAACTGATGAAACAAAATTGCGCAGTAAAACAGTAATTCATGAAGATCGACGTGTGATTGTTCGAGAAATTGTTAGTGCATTGGGATCGGGACACAATGTTGTGGAGAAGATTATAAATGATCTTGGTTATTCTAAGGTGTGTACTAGGTGGGTTCCTTGGCAGTTAACGGAAGCACTAACGGAAAAAAAATGAGATTTGAGCTGATCTCGTAAACACCTTCGAAAAACGAGGATCATCTTTTTTTGATAATGTTGTGACTCCGGATGAAACATGGGTGTCTACATATGACCCAGAAACCAAAAATCAGACAAAAGAATGGCGTCACACGTCATCACCACTACCAACAAAAATTTTAAATCCAAACTTCTTCGAAAAAAATTATGGCAACTGTATTCCGGGACCGTCAGAGTGTTATCATTATCAATTTTCTCGAGCCAAGGACCACAATAAATAGTCAGCGATATTTAGTGATCTTAAAGAGCTTAAAGAAGCCCTTATAAAAAAGCCTTAAAAAAATTAGGTAGCATTGTCATTGTCTTACACTATGATACTGTAAGGCCCCATACTGCATTTGCTACGCAAGAGGGGCTCCAGAAGCTGGGATGGTCAGTTATCCACATCCAGTAATTGGCCCTGATTTAGCTCAATCGGACTTTCATTTGTTTGGGCCAATGAAAAAAGTATGAAAAGAATTAAATTCGCATTGTTAAAAAAGGTAAAACAAGCTGTGAAAAAATGGTTGCAAAACACGAATGCATCTTTTTTTCAAAGTGAATTTGAGCGATGGGTTTCGAGATGGCGCACATGTTTAGAAAGAGAGGGGAATTATGTTGAAAAATAATGTTTTGTAGTTCAAAGTTTGAATAAATATTATAGGGGATTTCTTTTAGATATTTCTTAATTTACCGGTATTACAGGTCAACAGGCATTACTCATGGTATCACCCGATTTACTTTTTGACTTCAAAATCAGTAATCTATTTTCTATAAAGCTATTTCAACCATCTTCATCAGCTATTACAGTACCTCTGACCACTTCTCTCACTTCGATGCACACCAGGTTGCTCAGTTGCCAACGCTATATTATGATATATTATACTAGCAACCCAGTGGGACAAATGTCTCATTTAAAAAAAACAAAAAAGACCGTTTTTCAAATAGAACGCGTATTAAATAAAAACTGTACCCAGACCTGGAAGCTGTCAAAGTGGTTGCCTAACCGATCGAGGTTTTAAGGCGCAGAGGGTCGCAGCTCCGTTTGGTTGCTGAAACAGCGTACTAACACTTCCGGTTTTCGAGAAATCACGTGATTTCTCGAAAACCGGAAGTGTCACGTGACTGAAATTTGGTTCCTGACCTGACATGACCATTCCAAACATATAACTTTAATAACTTGTTTCTCTATCTCTTACGGTTTGGCTGCTGAAACAGCGTCCCGGACAAGTCTATTAGATAAAGGATGAATGTAGGTTTCGCCTAAATAAGTAACGGGGTTCTTCTGGTTTCCCTAGCTTTACATTCTCCATCAACATCCTCAGATTTTTTTGTATATAAGTCAAGTTTATTTTCTTCTTCAGCTGCTAAAATAATAATTTTAAAGTAGGCTGTCTGGTACTGCTTAAACTTCATACACAGTTCGACTTATAATACACCGATTGAAATCATTCAAAAAAATTTTTTTTTCGGTGAAGACCGTAGCAAAAGATTTCCAGCTGCTTGTCTTTCTTTCAGGATAGTTTTTATAATAGTAGATAGATATTTATTTATTTCAACTGAAATATTTACAGCCCACAGTACAAATTGATAAATTAATAACGAAATACTAAAAATAAGCAATATATAAAGAAATACAAAAACTCAAACCATAAATTAAACATTATAACTAAAGCACATCTTTGTATCCATTATAAACTAAACATTGGAAAATGATCTTATTAATAGTTTTTTAAACATCTTTACTGTTTTCGCCTCTCTTATATTTAGTTGCAATGTATTATATAAATGAAAACCTTTCGCTACTATACTGTTCCTATTTGTGTTTAAAGCAAACCTAGGAATGTACAAATTATTTGCCTGCCTCGTAGCGTAGCCGTGTTTTTCGTTGACGAAGGTTACAAATTCTTGCATATATAAGGGCACATGGCCTTTGACAATTTTATAAATAAAAACCATAGCTTTTACGTAAAGATATTTTTCAATTGGCAGCCATTGCAAAGTTTCCAACATGTATGATATTTGTGCATATTTATTACACCTTAAAATTATCCTCATTGCTCGGTTTTGCAATTTTTGCAACCTGTCTATTTGTGTTTTGTTAAGAAGAAAAGTGATGGTAGAACAATAATCATAATGTGGTTTAATAATTGTATTATAAATAATGATTCTGGTTTGTACAGAGACCCACCGACTGACTCTGGAGAAAAAGAACAACTTTTTACAATTTTTTTTATTAATTAAATCGAAGTGACAATCAAATGTGAGACATTGATCTAGCTGGATGCCCAAGTACTTAAAGTTTGATACCCATTCAATTTTATCACCATCACAGTGTAACTCCAAGTCACTTATGTTTATCCCCTTTAATCTACCCCGCGTTGTAATCAACATTGCTTTAGATTTATTCGTATTTAGCTTTAACTTATTCAATTTAAAATAGTTTGCAATATTTTCCAATTCTTTGTTCATAGAGTCTACCGCTTCTTTAATATTTGCATTACAAGTTACTAATAATGTATCATCAGCAAATAGGTTTAAGAAGTCACATGTGTGATATTCATCTATATCATTTATATAAAGTAGATACAGCAAAGGGCCAAGGATACTTCCTTGCGGTACACCACTACTTATTTCTTTTTTCATCGATGCAACACCATTTATGTTAGTTATTTGATATCTATTTAACAGGTAGTTTCCAAACCATTTTAGAACATTTCCCTTTAATCCATAATTTTCTAATTTATTTAACAGAATTCTCCTATCTACAGTTTCAAACGCCCGCTTTGAATCTAAGAAGACTGCTATAACAAATTTGTTTTCATCTACCATTTCTTTTAAACGCGCAATTGTGAATTGTAACGATGTTTCGCAAGAGTGTTTCGCTCTGAAGCCTGACTGGTTAGACATCAAAATATTATTTTCATTGATATATTTAATAATTTGATCATATACTACCCTTTCCAACATTTTTTCTAAATACGGCAAAGAATTTATTGGTCTGAATTCAGCAGCCACCTTGGTGTTTTTAACTTTCGGCACAGGAGTTATTTTACTAGTCTTCAAAGCACTTGGAAACTGTCCGGTAGTTAGTGATAAGTTTATAAACTGCAGAAATACATGACCGATAATTTCGAATGCCTTAGTTACAATTCTGCCATTTAAAACATCTAGACAACTGCTTTTCTTGCTCAGTTTATTAATAACTAATTTAAGTTCCCGCATACTAATTTCTTCAAAATTAACTAAAGAACTGTTTACTCTTATAGATTGCAAATTTTTTATGTTTCCATTATCAATAAGATTTACTATTTCATTAACACTATTAATAAAATAATTATTGAAATGTTCCGCAATCTCTACGTCCTCATGCACCTGAACATTATTTCCATCAATCAAAAATTCTATAGGTTCCAAAAGATTATTTTGATTTTGTTTATCACCAGACAGTAAACCTTTTAATGTTTTCCACATCTCCCTTGAATCGTTATTACCTTTATCTAATTTTGTTTCATAAAATTTTACCTAACAGTTATGGATTATGAAATTATGGATTTGCCTGTCGCTGTAGCGAGTAATTCAATAGCTTTGTCCAGTGAGAATATCCATCAACTACTCTGTTTTTGGATATCAAATACCTATTTCGATAACCTTCCGAATACAATTTCTTGCTTTCAAATTAATAAGCTTCCTCGATTTGTCACTCATTTATAACTAACGCATTTTCTTACCAAGAGAAAGAATTATCTTAATGTTTACAAAAATTACAATTTAGCACTAGTTATCGCTAAGAAAAAGTAGGAAATCTAAGTAAAGTTCACAACTAAAAAATATCAAAACGCAAAAAATACGATCGCAGACAATGTGAGGTTATTATTAACAAGAAATCCAAATAGATAGTAAAGCAATAAAATGTGAACACCAACCAGGATTATAACCAAAATAGTATAAACACCGAGAAGTATATTACAAAAATAACTACAATAACTCTCAAAAATCGATAAAATAATTTTCAAATGTCAGTTGGAACCGGAATAAAACTTAGTTGGCATGGTTTTCGGGACTTTTGTAAGCTTGGTTGAGCCAGAGCCATAGGAGAGTACCGCCACGTCCGCCATTTTTACTCCTTTGACGTAAGCGTTTCTCACATCTCGTCAAAGTGACGTTTTTCTCGCCAGGTCGTGTGGGCGATTATATGGATGACATTGAAAAGAAACCTTGTTTTCTACGAAAGCTTATATTAACTAGAAACAAAATAGGTAATTGCAAAAAATTTGCTACAATCGAAATTACTAAAACTAAATAACTTTTTATAATAATATGGCTATTATTCTTATTTACAATTTGTAATTGAAACTTAGAAGTTTAGAGAAGTTCGACAATGACTTGCGAACACGTTCCATGTGCTTATAATTGACTCCAAAACTTAAGCAGCCGATACGGCGTCAAAAAAGCGGTAAATGTATTCCTATAGCTTTTTGACTTCTTATCCAACTTCTCGTTTTTCTTGAGTAAAACTAAACTTGCGTTTTAGTTTAATTAAACTGCATCTTCTTCCATTTTTACTTCCCTCGTCTAAAGAAGGAAGTATTGTAATCGCGAAAAAACAACCTCCTTTCTCCAGATCTTCACGTTTCAGGGTCCCTAGATGACGAAAAACAGGTTTTCTCAATTCCGTCTGTCTGTCTGTCTGTCTGTCTGTTTGTCTGTTGGAGGTATAACTCAAAAACTAGTTGTTGGAGGAAGACAATATTTTGGATACACATTATATATCTACCTGGCATGAAACCGAGAAAATTTCAGACAAATATATACACGGTGAGCACCTTAAAAAATAAAATTTTGTTTATTTTTTATTTCACTTAGCATTAGATACAAGTAATAATTTGTACATATCGCAGGCTTTATACTTGCCAAACATGGAAACCAATAGATACAGAATAAATGCTGTACGACACAAAAAGGAGCAACGAATTAATGCCAGACGTTAAATATAGCTGGAACGCAGGAATTCGAAAGGTCGCGGTAGCTTTGGAAGCGAAAGCGTAAACTACCTCCAAACAATCACCGGTAATATTTTTATTTTTGGTTTAAGGAAAGTAACAATTTGCACATATTTCAGAATTTACTTTTGACGAGAATCCAACAGATACAGCTCTTTCTGCTTTACATCGTAAGATGTGTCAAGAGAAAGAGGTTCTATTTAAGCCATTCGAGACGCACGTAGTCACGTAGTGCTCCGCAGCGCAGGTATAAATAGCCCATTCTCCTTGCAATATCCCACAAAACGTTGGAATTGCATACACATCCGCCGGACCTTCGAATTCCACCACCGGTAATGTTTTTTTTTATTTGAAAATTTATTTAATTTATTAGAAAGCCCTAATTCAATTTGATTTTTAAAATTATTTAGTGTCACAATGTCCACTCATTAACTAACTTCTATAATTTCAATTAGAGCTTTGGTTGCATTTGCAGGTAGTAACTTCATTGAAAGCTACGAGAAAAACCACCGGGTACCTATTAAAAAAGATAAAGACATGCACATACTTCTTCAGTGTTATTATTATGTGCTACGGCTAAATGTCTGCTTGGTTTTGAATATTTTGCTGGAAAATATATCGGGACATTCCAACGCAGTGATCTTTCCCCGTCAGCTCTATTGCATTCAAACTGATTTTAAGTGAAATGTTTTTAAAACACAAAATGCTTTACGCAGGCAATTGCAGTGTGTTAAGTGTTTCATAAATTTTGCCGCTTCGCTTGCAGTTGTGCGTTGTACTATGCGCATTTCAGAATTCTTGGGCGCGACTGCCTTCACCACTTACGTTCCGTCTGTCAAACTGACTGCACGCGAACCGGTCCACTCCGAGAAACGCTAATTCTTTGTTTAAACTTTCAATGTTTGTGTACTAATTTATTGCGAATAAATTACCTACTTTGCTTTCAACGAGTGTATAATTTAGTGAAGAATAAATCAATACAGTCCATTACAGTCCAAGGCGAGCTAGCAACCAGGAATTTTTCAAACATAACGGTAAACTGGGAGGCTCCCCAACATTGTTCCTTCGAGCCGCATGGTCCATCGGCCCGGAAAAGCAGCCCAAATTCGCCAGCAAGGCAAGTACAAGGCAAGTTTCAATCGTACATTCGTCCCTAACGAGAGGAAGGAAGACAGCATACGGTGCTATCAACGTGGAAGCGAGAAAGCCAAACGCCGAGTTCCGCGCCAAGTTCGTGCAGGTGGGCAGGCCAGCTGCCGGCGAGACGGCAGTTCAAACCGCAATAACGAGAAAGGCGGCACACACCAATATCAATGTAAGCCTAATTTCCCTTTGTGAGATTTCCTATGCATGAATTTGGTTTTCTATCATCTGTGTCTGCATGTGCATAATTTCAGCTGCGTATTATTACGTAAACAAATGGTTTATAAGTCATATAAACATTTTAATTGCGTGAAATGCCAAGCTATTTCGTTTGTTCGTGAGGACAATATCCCCTGCATGTTTCATATTGCAGTCGAATTATTCACAAGTTAATCTCGCGTTGTACCAGTGCCGTTTTCTGCGTCGTAGCGCACAAGTTAATCTCGCGTTGTACCAGTGCCGTTCTTTGCATCATAGCGCCAAGTTAATTTCGCGTCGTGGCAGCGCTGTCTTGCGTTGTAAACAAAATTCCGTGCCAGGGGCGTACGAAAGTTAGTTCTATCTGTTAAACTGTTTTAATTTTAACAATTATGGATCCGCTTGTAAGAGTACGTGGCTCTATCAAAGGCAAGCTTACGCGTTTCGCAAATTACGTGCAATCTTTGCAAACAATTCATGATGAAGATCAATTCTTATCTAGCGCTCAGATTATTCAATTGCAAAAAAGATTGAATGATACAGCCACCTTATTATCAGAATATTATGCGGTTTATGAACAAATTTTAGAAAACAGTAAAGATGCAGAATCTGAAATGCAGCAACAAGTTGAATTTGAAGATTCTTATTATTTTGCAATTTCACAAGCTGAATATTTGATTAATAAATACAACAAACAGTCTGATGTTGCACCAGATCGTTCTGGATCTCCTAACGGTAGCGTGAGATCAGGGCATTCAAGCTGCAGCTCGCATTGCAGAGCTGTACGCCTTCCTACCATCTCGATTCCCAAATATTCAGGGAACGTGTCAGAGTGGTTGGAATTTCGTGAGATTTTTATTAGCTTAATTCATGAGAATCAAACGCTAACTAATATTCAAAAGCTGCATTACTTAAAGGCTAGTTTACAGGGTGATGCAAGCCAAATTATAAAAAGTTTAGAGTTTACTGCGAGTAATTATACTCTAGCTTGGGATGCATTGTGTAATCGTTACAATGATCCAAAAATTCTGATTCATAACCACCTCAATGCTATTTTTGAACTTGAATCGTGCAGTAAGAAATCTGCAACTACATTACGTACGATTAGCGATATGTTATTCAAACATTTTACAGCAATTAAATCATTAGCTACCGAAAGCGAGCTTCTTGATGTTGTTATCATTTATGTCGTTTCTAAAAAACTGGACCCCACTACATTCCGTGAATGGGAGGTCCTTAGAAACCGGTCAAGTTCTAACCTGCCTAATCTTGACGAGTTCAAGGAATTTCTACAAAACACAGCAAATCTTCTAGAAACTCTGGAAGTAAAAAATATTAAGCTTGTACCCGAAAAGTCTTCCAAGGTACATTCGAAATCATTTGTGTCAGGTACTCCTTGGTGTCCACTTTGTAAAGGATCTCATCCCTTGTACAAATGCGATAAGTTTCTCAAGCTGTCTTCTCTTGACAGAAATTCAAAGGCAAAAGAGCTCCGTGTATGCTTTAATTGCCTAACTCAGGGTCACCTTTCGAGCCGCTGTAGCTCCAAATATACGTGTAGAAAGTGCAAATCAAGGCACAACACCCTTCTGCATGAGGACAAATTTCAAAATGCTTCTTCTAGTCAACCAGGATCTGCGGTGTCAGCAGAAACCCCTGTTGAACTAAATCAATCGATTTCGGCATTCTGTTCGAATGCTTTGCAAGTACTCTTACCTACGGCTACCGCTAAACTCATCGCTGATGATGGTACGCCTCATGTTGTGCGAATCCTGCTGGATTCCGGTTCCCAATCGAACTTCATACGTTCAGATTTGTGTGAAAGGTTGAAGCTTCCAATTCGCGAAGTCAACGTTACTGTTTCTGGCTTAAGTAAAGCTACTTCTCAAATCAAAGCTAGGTGTGATATCAAGCTGCAAGCCGCTCACACCTCATACAGTATTGGTCTATCCTGTCTTGTTCTCGATGAGATTACAGGTACAACCCCAAGTTTTCGTGTCCAGCGAAACAGTTTCAAGGTTCCTGATAACATCAAGTTATCAGATCTGTCCTACGACCAACCGGGCACCATCGACATTCTGATTGGTTCGCCCATTTTCTGGCAGCTCCTTTGTATTGGACAAATTGGTCTAGGCCCAAATCTTCCCATCTTCCAAAAAACTCGCTTTGGCTGGATTGTTTCTGGCCCTACAGGCCCCCCTTCTGCGTACCCTGTACATTGCAATCTTAGCACGATCGAGGATGCTTCTGACCCCATTGCTAGGTTTTGGCAACTCGAACATTACCCAGAGGAAAAGGTCCGCACAAATGAAGAGAACGCCTGTGAGGCACATTTCGTGCAAAATACGCAACGAGAAGCGAATGGTCGATTCGTTGTCTCTATCCCTCTCAAGGAACCTGTAGAGGTATTGGGTGATTCATTGCAAATCGCTCAGAAAAGATTCTTATCATTAGAGAAGCGGTTACAAGCGATCCCTGACTTGTCCAGTCGCTATTCGAATTTCATGAATGAATATTCTGAATTAGGTCATATGTCCGTTTCAAACCCTAATTCAAACGAGATATCATATTATCTACCCCACAACGGAGTCTTAAAAGAGGAAAGCCTGACAACTATACTCCGAGTTGTATTCAATGGTTCCCAAGCAAACACTTCAGGGCAATCTCTGAACAGTATTCAGATGGTTGGCCCAACCATGCAACAAGACTTATTTTCCATTCTTGTTCGCTTTCGCAAGCATTTGTTCGCTATATCAGCCGACATCGAGAAGATGTATAGTCAGGTTCTGGTGAATCCTAACCATAGGCCCCTTCAGAGAATCCTGTGGCGATCATCTCCAACTGAGCCTCTTCGGTCATACGATCTGAATACAGTTACGTATGGCACCGCTTCAGCGTCTTTTCTTGCCATTCGATGTTTGACCCAATTGGGCATCGAATGTGCAGCTTCAAATCCCGAAGTCTCTCGAGCGATAAAGGAGGACTTCTACGTCGAAGACCTTCTGACAGGTGCCGACACTCCTGAGAAAGCGCGTATTCTCTGGTCAAACTTGAATCAGATTCTTGATTCAGGGTGCTTCAAACTTAGAAAGTGGATTTCTAATTCTCCAGAAGTTCTCGATGGAATCCCAGATTCCGATTTGCATCCGGGTGTTCTTGATTTCAGTGCACATGAGCACACCAGCACCCTTGGTTTGATTTGGTCCTTCAAAAGCGATCATCTGATGTTCAATATTTCAAATTCTACAAGTAGTAAGGCTACCAAGCGTAGCATCTTGTCTAAAATATCACAGATATTTGACCCGCTGGGTCTGCTAAGTCCATGCACCATGGGTGCCAAGGTTCTTTTGCAACAACTTTGAATCCAAAAAGTTGAATTGGGATGAACCCGTTTCCAGGGCCATACAATAAAAAATGGTCTACATATCGGCGTGATCTTCTCATGCTCAATGATTTAGCAATTCCTCGTCACGTCCTCTGTCGGCTCGCGGTTGAGATAGAACTCCATGGTTTCTGCGACGCTTCCAACAATGGTTACGGTTCGTCGATATACCTCCGTTCCAAGAATCAGGAAGGGGAAGTACAAGTTCACCTTCTTTGTTTCAAGGCCAAGGTAGCCCCTTGAAAGCCCTTGACAATTCCGAAGCTCGAGCTGTTCTTCTAAGTAAACTTTCCGTGCAAGTCATAAAGGCACTTGATTTGCCCATATCTAGAATTGTTTTCTGGACAGATTCCACAATAGTGCTAGGATGGTTGAAAACCAGTCCAAATCTTCTTAAAACTTTTGTGTGCAACAGAGTTGCAGATGTTCAGCAACTCACTTCTGATGCCACGTGGAGGCATGTTCCTACCGCGTCAAATCCTGCTGATCTTCTCACTAGGAGAGTCCCTCCTTTAGTTTTAAAAGAATTAAGCCTTTGGTGGCATCCCGCCTGGCTAAGCGAAGGTGAGGCATCTTGGCCTACTTCCAGACATGTTCTTGCTGAGCTTCCAGAATTCAAAAAAGAAGCTCAAAGTTTTTCTGTAACCTCGGTTGAACCATTTCCGTTCAATCAGTATTCAAGTTTGGCTCGATTACAACGAGTTACAGCTTATTGCTTTCGTTTTTATAACAATGCGCGGACCCCCAAAGCTGATCGCCTTTCTGGCCCCCTTTCTACAGATGAACTGCAAGCATCCCTTGCAAGGCTTGCAAGGTTTTCACAACGCGAGTCATTTCCTGACGAATTTAAGCTGTTGTCACAGAACAAGCCTGTGAAACAATCTTCTGCTTTGATATCCTTGAACCCCTATCTGGATTCCAAGGGACTGCTAAGAGTTGGTGGTAGACTCCACAACTCTCAATTACCTTTTGACAAGAAGTTTCCTCTAGTGATTTCTGGCAAACATCCATTCGCCAAACTCCTAGTCTCACATGAGCACCTTCGGCTTCTCCATGCCGGACCTCAAATGCTGTTAGCTAATCTCAGAGAACGATATTGGATTACCTCTGGCAGAAATATAGCCAAGCAAGTGGTTCATCAATGCTTGCGGTGTTTTAGATTTTCTCCTAAGTTAACCGAACCCATAATGGGAGATCTGCCAGCCTCTCGTATTCAATCATCGCCCCCATTTCATACGACTGGTATCGATTATGGTGGACCGTTCATGATAAAGGATCGCAAAGGACGTGGTTCTAAACTAGTAAAGTCCTACCTTTGTCTATTCGTTTGTTTTGTCACAAAAGCAGTGCACCTTGAATTGGTCGCTGACCTTTCTACTGAAACCTTCTTAATGGCTTTTCGCCGGTTTGTATCTCGTCAAGGCAAACCGCTCCATGTCTATTCAGACAATGGCACTAACTTTGTCGGCGCTAATTCCGAATTAATCGAATTAGGCAATTTTCTTGCTGAACAAGGCCTTTCTATTTCCGAATCAGTCGCGAGCGACGGAGTAGCTTGGCATTTTATACCCGCGCACAGTCCCCACTTTGGCGGATTGTGGGAGGCCGGAATTAAGTCCTCCAAACATCACATACGGCGCGTTATAGGTAACACTAGTCTAAATTACGATTAATTTTGCACGTTGCTAGCACAGGTGGAAGCGACCTTAAACTCCCGACCCCTGTCTCCTTTGTCCGCTGATCCAAACGACCTTCAGCCTTTGACTCCTGCTCATTTTCTGATCGGTCGTCCTTTGGTGTCACTGCCTGATCCCAACGTTACTGAGATAGCCGAGTCTCGGCTGTCTAGATACCAAAGAATACAACAGCTCCACCAGAATGTATGGAAAAGATGGAGTAAGGAGTACATCTCAGAACTCCAACAGCGCACCAAATGGCGCACACACCTTTCGGACCTCCAGCCTGGTTCCATGGTCCTCATCAAGGATGACAATCTTCCCCCTCTGAAGTGGAGGTTAGGCCGGGTCACCGAGCTGCACCCTGGCCTTGACGGCGTTACGCGTGTGGCGTCAGTGAAAACTGTGTCAGGGATCGTAAAGCGATCCTTCGCCAAATTGTGTCCGCTACCTAGTGTTGTGAACTAGCACGTTAGCGTCCTGCGCAGTGTTTCGTAAAGCCCTTTGGCTTTCCATTGTTCGGGTTTTCTTGTATTACCTTAAGATCTATGTATTATTATGCTTTGTATATGTTTGATCTATTTACATGTTTTACTCTAGCTGTTACATGTCAAATTTGTACTGTTGTTATTTGAAAGGTTACCCTTTCCAAGGCGGGCGGTATGTTAAGTGTTTCATAAATTTTGCCGCTTCGCTTGTAGTTGTGCGTTGTACTATGCGCATTTCAGAATTCTTGGGCTCGACTGCCCTCACCACTTACGTTCCGTCTGTCAAACTGACTGCACGCGAACCGGTCCACTCCGAGAAACGCTAATTCTTTGTTTAAACTTTCAATGTTTGTGTACTAAGTTATTGCGAATAAATTACCTACTTTGCTTTCAACGAGTGTATAATTTAGTGAAGAATAAATCAATACAGTCCATTACAGTCCAAGGCGAGCTAGCAACCAGGAATTTTCCAAACATAACGGTAAACTGGGAGGCTCCCCAACACAGTGTTTAATACTTTCCATAACAGTATTTAAAGTGAGCTTTACTTTCTGAAAATTCAAAACCATAGCAAAAGAGTGATTAAAAATTAATCTCAGATATGTAAGCTCGATCTGGCAAATCTTCTCTAGCAATATTATATATGCATTGCTTCTTTCTCTCGTTATTTTTAATCCCTTGAGGTAATAAAAATAATCTTACACCATTTTCGCAGCATTCGCTGCAATTTACTGCACAAGAACACGGCATTTCAAAAAAATCCCAATGAATAACAAGTAACATCAGAGTAAAATTGGTGGCGAGGGCGGCATTTTCACGAATAAAAGGATGGCGGTACTCTCCTACACAGTGTTGGGTAGTATCTAGGTACAAGTATCTAGATCTTGGATATAGATTCCGGGTAAGCATCCAGTATCTCTATCAAGATACATTTTGTGCAAGGTGCCTACCTAATATCTGCATAGATACATTTTTGGTGTATCATGTACATATAACAAACATACCATTCAAAGATTATATTTCGCCTTTAAATATTAAATATCACATTTTCTTCTTGATTAGTATTGACATTTAAAGAACCTGTTTAGTACCAGGAAAGGCTATAAAGTTATTAACACGGGTTACAAGTACCCAGAATTTCAAATAGCATAACAATGTAATGACTGAGTAAATCTTGAAATAGTGATTGACCTATGACTTGCTCCGACTTGTGCTTGACCGTAACAACTTGGGTACTCAAGAATAATACTGCAGGTATGTGGTCTTCTAAATTTTGTTCATTTTAACAGAAGTGTCTTACTCTTATAACACTAACAAACACAAACATGTCGCAAAGAACATCAGTGATAACGATATTGGTTGTATGGATATAAGTAGGCCTACCCACGATTTTGGGTGATGAATTGTGTAAAATAACGTGGTGCCAGACCTGCCCTTCAAAAATTCAGGGAGATGTAACACCCACTAGGAATTTTGGGAAGCATTTAAAGATACATGCGTGTCGCTTTTATAAAATAATGTTAGTTTTTACGATTATATGAAGATTAAAATATTCTTTTTTCTATTTACTTATTTATATATTTCAACGTTTGTTATTCTAGCGCTCGTGTAACTGCAGTCTTGGAGGCTGAATACTGGTTTTGCGATATTTTCGTTAATATTTAGGAAACATTATTTTAGAATGTATCTGCAAAAGATCTAGCTTCATTTTAAAACTGTGGATCTGTATAGAGATGTGTTTTAAAACGTGTACCTATCTTACATCTGTGCTTAGATACAATTTTTGATTATATTATCCAGATAAAAATAAAAAGCATCTTGCCCAACACGATTCCTACATATACTGGCTCTGGGTTGAGTTATATATCAGTCCTAGTTGCAAAAAATCTTATAAGTGAAACTAAAACAGTTTACCAATATCAAAACGTATGATATCTAAATTTAATGCAGGTCGTTTTATAGTAATTTATTATACAAGACGATAACGTTAAATTTTATCCACGAGTGAATCGTTTAACGTCGAGACGAAGGCGAGACGTTAATGATTCAAGAGTGGATAGTAATATCTTTATTGTCCTGTATAATACAATTTTCTTTCTATAGCAAGAACTTTAACAATTTCAAAAGAAAATAAGAAAAGTCAACCACATTTTTAAATCTCAGTAGCTAGATTGGGTTGCTAGGACAATATGAAGATGTAATATTTAATTTAAATAAAAGTTAGAAAATTAATAGTAGATTATGCAATAAGGGAGAGAAATGCGTTATTTTGCTGGGGTACAATTTGTGACTCGAGGGTGAAGCCCGAGAGTCACATAGCACTGAAGCAAAATAGCAGTCACTCCCAATTGCATATACTATTTTTTTCACGTTGCAGAAAGATTTAAAACTACAAACCTGGTTTTTTAAAACGTAATTTATTGACATTTTTAAATTTTAAAGTTGGTGGCACTGTAAGTCTGTGTCAAATTCGAGGTTAGCAGGTTAGGTTTTGCATCAGTTTTGACACAGACTGACGCAAAACCTAACCTGCTAACCTCGACTTTGACTTCAGTCACAATGAAAACTCTCTAGGGAATAATTCATTATTTCTGTCACGATTTTTGTATCGTAGAAACCGTGTTTTGTTCCCAGACGTGAAAAAATTGGTTTATTTACCCTTGATGTTAAAGTGCTACTTTATCTATCCTTGCTGTTAAAGTAACACTTGACCTTTTGGTTTGAGTCGATGAAAGCACACTTTAACATTTGCTATAGAAAAACTATTATTTATTAGCTGTACATATTTTTATTGAAAATAGTATATTATGTTATTAGGAGCAAAAGTTATATTTTATGTGGCGAGGTTGGACGGGTTATCTGCCGAGCTTGCGAGGCAGATAAGTACAGCCGAGCCACATAAAGATACTTTTGCTCCGAATAACATATAGTATTTTTTCTTCAAACGTTTTTATAACAAATTATTTACAACTTTGTGAACAAAATTCGAAGAAAATTACTTGATCTCGTCAGCGGCAGATAATATTATCTGCCGCTGACGAGCGGCAGATAAAGTTGTCAGCGGCAGATAAAGTCGTCAGCGGCAGATAATAACTTTATCTGCCGCTCGTCAGCGGCAGATAATATTATCTGCCGCTTGGCAATAAAGTGACAGTTTAGCATCATCAATCCAGCAGTATAATGCCATATTTTACTGCCGTTTGAAGAAAAACATCTATATCACATACAAGAATATTATAAAATAGCTGTGTTAAACAGGTTTGAAACCAGTTGCTTCATTTTTGCAGGTTTGCTAGGAAAACGCATATTTTTAAATTTGTATCTGTAAAACATAATTCAATGAAATAATTGTGAGCACATTAAATTATTTTGATCCACTTTCTACGGAAGTATGATGATAACTACTATAACTGTAGCACGTATAAAAACATAAAAGTATTTTCAACAGTCATTTAAAAAAATGCTGCTGCGATTAAAGATATGAATAAGCCAACATTGTGCATATTCACTAGGACAGTGTATTCAGGTTGCACACTTAAACTACAGTTTTAGTTTTATGACATTCTTCAAGGCTACTAAAATGTGCATTTACGACGTGGTTAATCGTTTTAATTAGTAGGTTGCTGTAAACACTTCTTTTTTATAGTATGTGGAAAGCAAAACCATTCTCTCAGTTTCCACCGATTTAAACGGTTAATTGCAGTAGCAGCAGAAGTTATTAAAGTAATTTTTTAAGGACATTAATCGATTTTTAAGCTATATAAGCATATTTTGTTTATATGGTATACTGTTACAATCATATACGGTTTGTTTAAGAACAGTCATATTATGTTTTAGTGATATACCTTTAGGTAATTTAGCAACTATGTTTTTTACAATATCCAATCTTATATATTTTTAATAAATGTAGGTATAAAATGTAAATGCAAGGAAAGTACACGCTACAACCACAAACTTAAAGTCAGAGTGTCTGCATTATATTTTCTTCAGTATTAGTCGTACAAATATTTATAGTTTCAACATTTTCTTGTTGTCGCCAACGCGGTCGAACGGTGAAAGAACCCGGCTACGGTGCTGAAGGTAGGAAGTTTAATCCTCGCATACAATTAGCCTACCTAGTCGCTGTAAAAATTGGGTACCAAACCTACGACTATGGAAGTTGGGAAGTAAGGCAGTCGTTGAAGGTGTGATGCTAACCACATCACCCAGTACTCCGTAAAGCGTAAACGGTGTGCTAGACCTGGGTTTTCAATAAAATAAAACATGGAGTAGAAAGTAAATTGGAAATAGATGCAAGGTGGCTTTGCCAGTAGCTGTAGAATAATACACGAAATATACGGTGGTGTTAAAGTAAGTCTGGGGCAATTTTTTATATGTATTGTCGTGACTGCTCTACTATTTTTCTAACTTGAATTATATAGTCTGAAATTCAATATTATTTTCTTATTAATAACGATAGCGCCTTGATACTCTTTTCAGGGTTGGTTCGATTATCTAGTTGCTTATTAATTGAAATTTTATTCTAATAATGACTTTATATTGTTTAATGACGTGAACTGTCACCTTGTACTTCAAACAGTGATCTACTAATATTTTCAATCAAATATGACAAATATAACTTCTATTCACTTCTTATTGACCCAATATTATACGGTAAGTATTTGATTATAGTTTATTACACTTTTTTAATTGTCTTTTATTTATTATAGCTTCTATAGAACAAACTAAAAACCCACCTTGAACTGATCTTACTCTCCCTGCTTCAATGACACCTCCAAGACAGTACTCCTCCTGATATCCACAGCACGAATCCACAGTTAGTCCTGCTATGATGCACTGCTTACTGACAAACAGCTGTATACTTGTCAAGCCCTTGGCTGCTAGCAGGAATGGCCCAGTTCTACTTCACCAACGCTACTGTCACCTTCCAGAGCTTCCCTCGTTTTGTGGGCTTCACGGCAAGTTTGCTACTATCACAGATTATCCCTAATTAATATTCATCTTCCTTAGCTCCTACTTTAGCAATCTCTGTCGTCAGTAACCAACAGAATCGCCTGAGTCTAGTCGTTTCTCTGCTATCCTCCGTTGATAGATCCATACGTCCTCAGCACTCCCCAACATATCCAGCAATTAACAGCTTTTTAACCAATGTAACTTCTTATCAAGTGTATTATTTAAAATTAACCAATTCCATCCAAATCTTATTTTCTTCTTGCTTCTTCTGCTTGCTTGTATCTAGTTATAGAACCTTCCAAATTCTCTTCAGTAACTGTTATAATAATCTTCTTAATATTTCATTTTATTTTCACATCGTAAATTTGTTAAAACCCTTTTTAAATGTATTTCAATAAGTTACATATTAAGAATTAGGGTAAAATTTCTAAGTTTTTATTAAAATCAAAAAATCATATCAAAAGTACATTTTAATTTCTGAGTTGTTATTTTCTAGTAATCATAACAAAATCTCCTTATATCCTATGTTACAATTATTCATGCCATCTATAAATTAAATTTATTTAAGTTCCACCTACTTCATCATATTATTTTAATAGAAATTACATTTGTCATTTGTGATATGAGCATGTATTTACTTTATCCTTTTAAAACCCCTACAGAATACTCAAATGTTATCCCTATTATCTTAATTTACCTCAAATTCGAATTCTTTTACTGACTTTTATTCTAAGAGCCAATTTCTTTTAAACTTTTCTAAATTGATTGTATTGATCTCCCAAATTATATTTTTTAACATTTAATCTTCAGCAGAGAGCAGTTTGGCTGATCTTAATGTATCATAACAGTATATATCTCCACAGATTTCTTCGAAAATTATAATTATTTTTAAACTTTGACTTTGTCCATAACCAAAACCCAAGCAAATAAACTAACAATTAATGAAAGCTGTCACTTTTTCTGATAGTATGAAATCCATGAAGATATTCAATTATTTCAACCCAACCTACATTTTAAAAAAATCCCAATTTTATTTTAATGCGATTGTATATATACAAAAGATGTACCGTATGGTCGAATATGTACTTGTATCCTCTAGAACAGGGTTTCTCAAAGTGGGATACGCGTACCCCTAGGGGTACGCCATTCAGGGATAGGCGTACGCAGCCTAATTCGTGTAATGGTAAACACAAACATCGAATGATTGCAAATGGCTGTATAACTTGTACATGAAAAAATCAGTGAAATAAGTTCGTTTCAATTCTACTAGCATAAGCAAATTTTAAATTTTAAACGCCCGTTTATCATTTTTAAATTTTATTAAGCTTTGTGAATCTTACAAATTTAATTTTGGAGTTTTCAGTTGTGTAGTAATATCTTTCCTTTAGAAAAAAATGTTTAAGCGAGAAGTAACGCAGAAATTCTACTAATATACTTTCTTTCAATTTGTTAAAATTTATTTCGACAGACTACAAATGTCTGTTAATATGTTGCACATTGAACGAATGCTTCTGTATGAAATAAGATGCTTTTAAATCTATTAAAACAAGTAAATTGACAGCCACCAGTCTTATAAAGGCCACTAATCTGACGTTAACTTTAATTCGCTGTTAAAATAAACAAAAGCGCATCGACATTTGTTTACTAATGAATAAAATGTCATAAGCACTGACGTTTTGATGCGCTTTTGTTTATTTTAACAGCGAATTAAATTTAACCTCAGATTAGTGGTCTTTATAAGACCGGCAGTTATTATTATAGAATCTTAAACAACCATTTGACTTATTTCAATTCTATTAAGTTCTCAACATTTGATTAAATAATAAAACATTTTATTATTTAATCCCAGTTCTCATGGATCTAATACTATTTTTCCTTTGACAAAAATTGTAAATGTAAAGTAAGTTATATTTAGCCTTCTTGATACAAAATGCTTTATATAATTTAAATTACGATTGAATTGCCTCCAATTTTATTCAGTTTTTACCAATTTACGAATCGCACTTAACAGCAGCGAGAAGTGATTTTTTTAACTCCATTATTGAGGTAAATTTCAAATTTCAGTAACCCTGTGCTCCCCTTCAATTTTATTAACTTGTGAACAATCCACAGAGCTAACTTTGACAATGTTGAAGTGTGTGATAGTAATTTATTTCATACTGTCCGGAAAATACGACTTTGCGTCATTAATTTGAGTCCGGAAAGTGGAACATTGCATCACAAGGACGGAAAGTGTTGCTAGGCAACACTTTTCAGCCTCTGTTGATGTCTTACAGATTGCTTTTCCAGGAAAACTGTCAGTTTTAAGAATTTTAAGATCTTTGGAGTACTTCGAGCATAGACTTGCGCTGTTTAACTTTTTGAACTAAAAATAAAAAATGTGTTATAACAAAATAGGGATACCTTTTGTAATTGCAATACGTCCTTACCGCATCTAAAAAGTACGCTAACATTATCTATTCGTTGACCGGTTTTTTTAAGTTGAAAATTTTCCGCCAAAAAGTTTGTATTCCTTGCCGTATCTTGTTGAGGATTTGCTTGTAATCAATTTTCCCATTGCTTTGGTGCTTTTTGGGTACATTTTCTCCATATTCACGTCTGTCGAAGAATATGCAGGGTATATTTTTTAGACAGAAAATAAACTGACAAAAAATTATATAAAGGCGACTTGACCGAAATTGAGTAGATATCATTCTGACGATACCCGTTAAAATGTATAGTTATTAAAGTCATTAGGCCGATATACCTATAAAACAGTATGAAATAATAGTAATTTACGATGCAACTAACGTTATCAAGTTTGAATGAACGAGCGACGCGACGTTAGGAACGAGTAGAAAGCAGATAACGTTACGTATATCGTAAAACGGTTTATTTTATCCTAAAATACTAATCTTTTTAAAAAATAAGAAAAATGGTTATTAATGACACTTACAACAGCGAGTGGTGGTATCACTAGTAAGATAAAAACTCAATACTGTATCTTTGGTAGCACTGTCAGGTTATGTTAAATTTGAGATTTTCAGGTTAAGTTTTCCGTCATTTTGTGTCAAATAACAAACAAAACCTAACCTACTAACATCGAATTTGGCATAGACTGACAATACACTTCAGTGCTGTCAACATATAATTAAATGCTAATAAAGTATCGTTATGGTATTTTTCTTAACAACACTAGTGCTGTTAAATGCATCTTAACGCAACTCGTTGCTAAGGAGTTACTGTCATAATAACATAATAGGATAAAATAAAATATCATTAAATTACTCGTTTAGAAATTCCCGACTCGTAAACATCTAAACTCGTATTTTAATAAGCCATTTTCCGGCCTTATAACGTAAATAACCATTTCACTTGCAAAAAATGTTTTAAGTGTGATGTAAGTTATGTTTAAAAATTGTTAATACAGAACAATTTATTAATTTAAATACTTTTTGAATTACGCTCAATGTTATTAATTTTTGAGAAAATTTTACATATCTATATAATTTTCCTTAATGTGTGTCTGTGTGTCTGTGGCACAAAATAAAATCTCACGTTCCGGCGTCACATATGTTTATATTTGTTTAGGTTTTCTTTTTCTTATCTTAGCGCTCGGCTCGGAGCTTGACCTTTCGCGTATCCTATTTCACGTGCGCGTAGCGCGCAGTTTGCTTGTTTAATATTAATAATATTGATGAATTGCAAATGTCTGTTAATATTTTAAACATGGGAAAATGTTTTAATGTGAAATAAATGATTATGGATTCTATACACGAAATCAATATATAATTTGTGCAACCCTGTAACTTCTTTTGATTTTATTAATTTGTAAGCATCTCACACAAGAAGGTCTTCGCTCGCTTCTACCTGATAATTTGAATATTTTTCTTCAGCGTTATAATATCGCTTCACGTTACTCAGTGGATAGACTTAGTGACAAGTAGATGCCGTAGTAACGACATTATTGTCAAACCACTTGACAAAAACTATACCGTCATCATGATCAATTGTTGATGCATATTCACCACGATTTCTTCACCTCGAAAAACAATTTTTCGGAGATAGTGGGCAAGACTTGAAAATACGATTTTTCCGAATAGTCCCGATCATTGAAACCGGTAAATAAATTGTGGAAGAAAATCCTGAACGGTAACTTCTTCGTAGCTTCAGAAAGCTCATCGATCATGTTGATTAGTGGAGCTATGCACTTGCCAAATTCACGTTTGTAAACAGCAATACTTTTAGGATGTTTGCCTTGATAAAGGTCAAAGTTTACCAAGTAACCTAAAGGAACATTTAGACACCACATCTTGTATCCAAACCGTATAGGTTTTTTCCTAATAAATTATTACAAGAGTGGCGTCAAAACTACTTTAGCATTGACTCATCCAAATCGAAATCCTGTTCTAGTACCCAGTTCAGTAAAAAAGTTACCTTTATTTTATTCATCAAAGGCCGAAGTTTCCACGTCTTATCTGTTTTGTCCGGTTTGTTATTATCGGCCCAGTGTAAATACCTTAGAATTTGTTTGAATCTATCTCTCCTCATTGTCGAGCTAACCATTTGATTTTTCATATCATCGCAATAATAGTCACATCCTGATAACTGGATATATACCGACAAGATCAAAATTGCGATGCAACATTTCATTTTGTCGGGGGTAATCTTGGGATTTAGATCGTTTAGAAATTGTGCATAATTTATAGACTCTTCAACAAGAAACGTTATTATATCGTTATCAATAAATGTCTCAAATGTCTCGACAATACTCAACTGTTTGAAAAGCGAAACTATTTATCGTAAATTCTTTAGTTGATTGTACAAAATCTCCATCTATCCAATTAATTGTATATTTTCCTGCTCTTATGTCAATTGATCTTTCTTCGCGTACAGTGGTCTCTTCACTTTCAATGTCTTACGGCGCATTACAATTTCAGCATTTACTCTAAGTTGCTGTGTATTCAGGTGATCCACAAGGCTACCTCCATCTTCATCCCTTGAATCTTCGTCCGTGACGACGTATGGGTCGAGAGGTTCTACGAAGATTTCCGACACGTCGTAATTATCACCGTATACCATATATTAGCTTCCTCCAAGGGAAAACCGCGTTTAACCACAAATAGAATGTTAAGCCATTTTGCCGTCGGCAGTAATTTGAATTACATTTCACGCCTTTAGGGCAGTTCAGTTATATCGAAAACCTATTTTTAACTTTTAGTCACAAACGCAAGCTCATTCCGTGCTCATTCGTTTCCGAGTACCCTGTATGTAGACGCGCTTGGATCTTTTGGAACACCCTTTTGAACGCGTGTCACTGCCAGGCCTCGCGCTCTCTTTGCCACGGAACGTATTTGTTTTATTGGGCGCATTGCCATTGGCTGTCGAGAGTCGCGTGGTGACGCCGTTTTGGCTCACGCCACTTCCGGCGTCGTAACGCTTCTTGCTTGGCAGTTGATCTCAGGCCGCTGAAGAGAACAGTTAGTTATTGTGTTAACGTGGGAGGCGTTCTCTTGCGTCTCGGCGCTTGAGGGCGCCTGCCGTTGGTGGTTTGTGTCGTTGCCGCTAAGGCTAGTTGTGTTTCCCGTGGGTATTCTTATGTTTGCAAGCAGAGTGAGGTCGGCAGGAAGCTCTTGTGTGTGGCGCACGTGTCGTTTTGTGAGCGCGTTTTCCTTGGCGTTGTTGTTGGGGGCTACGTTCGGCCATGTCGTGAAAAGAAGTGGTTCTTTCATTCCTACAAGTTGTTGGGGACTCGCTGCAGGACGTGAATAATGCCCATACGTTTCTGTCACACCATGTGAGTGACTACATTGAAATATTACGCCATTATTCGGCGGAATCTTTGCCCAAGGAGATGTGCTTGCAAATTCAGGCGCTGCTGACTGCCACCCGTACTGCTCAGGAGAAGTCCAGAATAAATACCAGGTACCATTTAAAGAGATTATGTAACTTAGTGACCCCTTTTACGCGAATGTGCCGTGTAAGCGATGAACTTTGGTCGCATTCATTCAGTAGTACATTCTTGGTTTGTAACTGTGCAAACATTGACATTCGCGGCGTTGCTAATTTTAGGCGTTTCGAACGCTTTCTTGTAATATTCTATTTGGATATTGTCTTTTTTTTGTGTGTAACATTTGTACGCTTTAGTTATAGTGCGATTACCTCCAGCTGGGGTTTACGTTAAGCCCTAGGTTTAGTATGGTGACCCAATCGTTGCCTGATCCTGTATAACGTCATTCAATAGACAATTGTGCAAGCGCGGGGCTTATTACTGTGTACAACCCCTGCATGCTTTACTTTTTCAGAATAAACAGCTAGTGTCACGATTAGATGTACGACGACCTCTGAGTAGTGGAGTGTGCAGGTAAGTGGAGCGGCCGCCCCCGCAGTGTCAGCACAAACCCGAACTAACGATTCAAACCTCAAATTATCGATTTTGTCATCCGAGTTCGATACTTCTCGAGTACCCTTATCAAGTAGTAACTAGCGTACTTGTTGCCTCGTCTAACCGTCCAAGCCCGGTTACCCGAGCCCATTTAAAGTCAGGTTTGGTGGCGCCCTTATAATTTTGACGTACCCTATATATGCCTCAACACGCTTGCCCAGAACGTATCGTGTGACTCACACCCGACTTCCTGAGCGTTCCAGCCGTGGCCTTTAGTCTGTTTTTAGCAAATCTCAGGCAAGTGTGCCAGTTTTCCAGGACTGATTCCGTGGTGCGATGCTCACCTTGGTGGGTGTCGTAATGGTTATTTAACCAACAAGTGTGTTAATAAAGGTGATTAATAATCGAGAGATTTTAACGCGTGAGCGAGTGGAGCGAGCGAACGCGTTAATGAGCGAGATTATTAATCACCGATTAACATAAGAGTTGGTTACAAGACTTTTCCGTCAATCGTACGTTTATTAAAATCCATCAAAAATATTTATTAGTTTTGACATTTCAGATACATTTGACGTTTAGTACGTATGGTTGCCGATACCGGAGCAATTTTGCGGCAATTAAAATACTTGGCGGTTGGAAATCCATCTCGGTTGCCGAAGGATACATTGAGAACTCGATAGGTATAAAATACAAACTGCCACAAAGATATTGAGCAAAGCGTTTTCTAATGTAAATATTTATATTAATAAATCCACGGAATAATTTAACCTTTAGTTTTGACATTTCAGATACATTTGACGTTTAGTACGTATGGTTGCCTATATAAAATCATTACGAAAACGGGTCTATTAATGCATGATTTTTTAGACAAAATCATGCATTAATGAGTCGATATATAAACGATTGACGGAAAAGTTGTTTTAATACCGTAACAAGAAAACAAAAATTAGATTTGCCAATATTCGCCCACGTAAGTAGCTAGCGTTGTCATATGACCGTCATGACTAGACTGGATGAGTTTTTCATCAGAGCGGCCAGTAAGTATACATAATTTCAGCAAAACAGAATACAAGATTGCTTATGCTCTTCTGTTAATATTGTTTTCTTAGCGCTTGCCGAGTTCTTCAATTCAGAATTTCTAATCCTCCCACATGCCGTTGACTACGATGCTGGAAAATTTGTTGCAAATACGGAATAATACCTCGCTGTTTGAAAAGGATTTTTCTTTAAATAATTCAAGAGCGCTTCATCTTGACCATTATTCGTAATTTTGGGACGTCCTGAACCGTCTTTTCTGCTTACGCTCTCTTCCTCTTTCCACCTTTTCTTTGCCCTCATAAGTGTACTTTTATTTAATCCATAAATAGTTACCACTGCTCTTATAGACCATCCCTCCTCTAATTTGGGAGTCATAAACAGTTTATCTTCATCGATGTTGTTATAGGCTCTTAACCAAATTAATTTGAGTATCGTTAAGAGCTTCATTACCGCACCCTTTTTATATAAAAAAAATACATCAAACCAGAGTTTATTGATGAAGATAAAATATTGAACAATACACGTTTGCTTATGGCACATAACGAAAATCGTATGATTGCCGCAAAACTCGGCTCGCCGCCTCGTTTTGGCAATCAAACTTGGTTAAGATACGTATAATCAAACTTGTATCGTTAATATCTATTATCGTTTTCTGTCAATCTTGACATTTAACGTTTTTCACATCGACAAATGAAAAAATCAACGCAGACGACGCGACGGTATCAAGGTCTCAACATTTACTGTCACTTTAAACAACAAATTTTGACATTTAATATAATGAACCTATTACAAATTTTGATATTAATTTCCTTGTTCTGTCAACAGGGTGAATCTTCTAGAAAGATAAGTATGTTTAATAAAACGTACACATTAATTTCATTTATCATACATATTTATATGTAGGTACCTTTTGGCACATATCAGGTGTTTATTGGTCAAGCTATCAAAATAACTGTCCAAAGAGACAGAGCAGCTGTATATTCGAATCTTTATCTAAGCTCCTAGACAAAAGTGGCGAGTTACAACCTGACTTTATAGGTCAAGTGCTAGAGAACCATACAGAAGTACTTTAACAGAAGAACTGAACGATTTGTCGGTGATGTTTTAGTATTTCCTGCATTGCCGCCTCAAAAATTACCGGCAACTAATACGTCACTTTTATATTATCAAAGATTGGCTCATCCCTTTGTCGAGGGAGGACTCGATGAAGGAGCTCAGACAACATTTTGGAAGGCAGGTTACTACTCACAGAGAATTTCCGACAATTTACAACTTATAGCTCTCAATTCTGCGTTATTCTGCACATTTCATGTGGCAAGTCAATCGGATGATCCTGCTGATCAATGGAAATGGTTAAACACGGAATTAACCAATGCTCGAAAAGCGAAATGGAAAGTGTATCTACTGTTATCTGCAACATCCGGGTGTTACTGATAGTTATAAAAATCGCATGTTTGCGCCTAAACATAATCATAAGTACATGAGAATGATTCGAACATTTTCCGACGTAATTCTTGGGCAATTTGGTGGTTACGAAGAAGGCGACAAATTTCATGTATTTTATAATGAAAAAGGTAAGTTTACATTTTAACGTACTCATATCTTTCTGCATTAAAAGTAGTTTATCCTTCTTCTCCCCATTTTTAGAATCGAATATAGATTTCTCTCAACTCGTTTCAATTTTCTCTGTTTGTGCCCAATTTTATCTGGTCTTTCCAGTTCTTAATTCATCATACTGTTAATTTTTGTATACGTAATAACGTTCCATCTTTCATGGTTTTCTCTTATATCGTGACCAGCAAAAATTTACTTTGGCTTCAAATCAGATTGAACAGCATCTCTTACTCTTGGTTTTTACCTAACTCATTATTTCCCCTCAGATGTATATAAATCATACAATTCTATATCAGTATAATATATACCGAGCCTGTAGTTTAGTGGTTAGCACGCCTACTTAGCATTCGGGATATCCTGGGTTCGATTCCCACTTCCGTCTGCTCTTATTCAGGTTTTTAGGTGGTTTTCCTGATTCAACAGATACCTTCTCTGAGGCGAATGCCGGGGGCAGTACTTCTCCACCTTTTCTGGTCTCTCTTCCATTCTTCACCTCTCATTCTCGAACCCATCCTATAATTCCCGTTCTTGGCTGAAGAGGGACGCAAGGTCCCTATAGCAGCCCGCCCCAAGTTTGGGAAATTGAAATTACCTTGAACGTTTTTACCTATGTGATTCAGAGTAGGCGGGGATCATGTTTAAAATTTTTATAACAGTGTAGAAATTTGTCTATAAATATACGTATACATTAGATCTTTCCACTTTTGACATTACAAAAATAAGAGATTACTAGTTGAGTAGTTCAATTCCAGTGATTACGAGGTAACCAACTTAAGATGATTCCAAGAATGTTTTATTATAGGTACATTATATTACATAGGTACACTAAATTATTATTAGTAATGTTGACATTCATAAATAACTTACTCTGATACCTAGGCAACAAGTAGCACTGGTACTTTCTCCTAGCCCCAAAGTAAATATTGCATTTTCTATTTGTTACTCTTATGGAAAATAGTATTTGAAACCTTTTTCAACTCATGGAATACCATGTTTCATATAATTTTAGACAGCCTGCACTTGCTTTAGCAGCTTAGCTTTTCTAAAGGTCCGTTTGGGAACCGTAACTCAGACTTGATAGTACTTATATATGCACTCATCAACAATGCGACTTTTTAAATAGGGTTGGTTGACATTATTAGCTTCTGGTGACTTTCGCGTTCTAGTTTAAGTTTTGAGTTTATGGATTATCCAAGACAGAGTTTTTACTGAAGATTCTTTTATAGTACCATTTTTGCATTGTTTCCTAGTTTTCTGATACTAAGATAATGTCTTTAGCAATCATAAATAGTTGAACTTCTTGCCATATACTAGTACCTACGTCAATACAAATCTGAAGACCTCTTCCCGTCTTTCAATTCCAGACTAAACTAAAAAGATGTTTTTGTACAAAAACATCGAAAAAATTGAAGGACCACATGACCCACCCATTCAACAGTGTTGAAAAACATGTTTATAAAATTAAATCTGACAAGTAGCATTGCCCACCACCAACTTCAATGCCCAAAAATATCAAATCCGTGCTGGCATGTAACATTAGAACATTAAATTCAATAAATCCCCAAATGTCACTGGTCATGTCTTCTATCCTTTTCGATGTCTTTGTATATATTGGTATAGAACGTTCTACGACGATTTCCAATTCCTGACCGCCACTGACTTCTTGTTCATCCAGAGGTCTTTAGGCATATATTGCAATGGTTTACTGCCCACAGCAATTCTGGCTGCCTAACTAACACGAAAAATGAATAATTTCAAAACGAGCACAGAATTAAATGTTTTATATATTGCAAAAAAGTCAGTAATTTTACACTAATGAATGCACTTGAGATAAGCAGTAGTAATTATAATTTGAGTGAGAAAGGTTGGCATTAGATAAAACAGGATTCGGAAGGGTTACGTTTACCGTTTGATTAATAATTTATGTTAGGAATGGCAAACGCAGCTTAATTTGTGTAGCTGGAGGATTTGAGTTTAGTAACGTCAACGATAATGTGAATTTAAAATAACAAAAAGGTGGTTTGTAAAGTACCTAAATTGTATGAGCGTTATAAGTATAAGATTATGAAGCCAACAAACGGCAAGACAACTGAAGGGTAAGGAAATATTGCAAAGCACTACGAGGAAGTAAAGATTGCAAAGAGCAATTAGACTGCCTATCAAAGGAAACAGACATCGTGCAGTGCTAAAATAAACATGCAAAACAGTGCATTTAAAACTGAAGTGATTAAAAAGCAGAGATTTAAAGTGTAAAAGTGTCACTTTTGACAATTCCCAAGAAAAGACAGTTTAGTATTTAAGCAAAAACAGTATATCAAAACTATAGTTCATAACTTAAAACATAATATCAAAACTCAACTTTTATGTTGGGTGCAAGAAGTGCTCCCAGTTTTGGTGTAAAATTGTTAATAAAAAAATGTATTTGTATGAGCCAAAAAGTGTTTCCCATATTCACCAGTGCTCTGCCACTGCATCCTTAAGAGTAATTTTCGTTGTGATATCACATACAGCGAAACCGATTCGGACAATATTTCGGGCGGTTTGAGACAAGTAGGAAGGAGAACCTAGAGGCCGTCACCAAGTTAATAGGAGCCGTGGCGTCTCTTTATTGTGCCATCCAGCATAGGAGCACCACTTCCAAAAGTAAAATTCACAGGAAAGCCGTTGCAGCAAGTCCGTAAAATTTGGGCTTCATCAAGATTAGACTGTCTACGAGGTGTAAGCACCAGGGCCCAGTTTCCAGAAGCTTTTAATCCACGTGGCGTCCTTCCATTTTGCGATTTGGACCAAATATTTCGACCGTTTTTGCCAGAAATAGAAGCGTTGGTTTGCGTTACTGAAACAATACCTGGTTAGCCGGAAATTACGTCACATCAATTACATTGTATTTACCTGATGTTAATTTTGCCATTTTTAGTGTGAAGTCAAATTATGCAAAATTTTATACGTGCAGATCATCTTTGTGTTTGCAGTCAATTTGAAGTTAAAACTGTCAAATACGAATTCAAGCGTCTGCCATACTAGTAAATTTATCATACACAAAAGTATTTTTAATACAGGCTGTTGAACTTACCCCTGAGACTGGAGTTATTTCATGCTAGACCGGAGCTTTGCTTTAATTAATTCCAAATAAATGAAATACATAAGAGCGATAAACCATTTATTTAGCAAATAATTATAACATCCTTTTTAATGAGCCCTGAGATTGACACAGAATTCTAGATTAAAGCCATTTTATTGTAACCTGTGTGATACGTGCCTATTTATTTATCTTATTATTTTTTTACATAATATTTGTGGAGGCGATCATTACAATATCTCTAATTTCTTTGGCTATCCCTCCTCTCCGATTTTTCTACACCTTCCTCTTATTTTTCTCCATATCATGTTCATGTTAGTAGTAGTTTGGCTATCCGCTGTTGTGAGTGTCGCACGCTTTATTTTTTCATTCTTTGCGCTATCTCTTCTTGACTTTCTTGCCCCCCTTCTTCAAAAAAGACTATTTGCTTAGCTAATATTTTTCTGATTTTCGTATCTGCCACACTTTACTACCACATGTAATACTTTTAACATTAGTATTATAAATTCTTTGCTTGACTGTTGATACTCTGGTCTCAAAGTATTCTTGTTTTCATAGATACTTATAGCTCTTCTTTCTTGAAATATTCTGTTTTGTGTACTGGTCTAGTAGCAACTATCTACCAGCTTAAGTAGGTACACACACGATCATTGAAAAAGAACAGGTTATGCAACACATGTTACATATTTGAAACAATGTTTTAAGAAGGCTACTATAATTTTCAAAAATGTTATAGAACTGTCGATGTAAATAATATTTCTGATCATGTATAGACCATTCAGAAGACGTAAATCAACTACTGAAATATTGGTTGCATAGCTCTGTTCATTTTCAATGATTCTTTGTGTACAGGTCACAGAAAGTAGATTGGGTGTCAAGGTAGGTCATGAAATGCGCTGTGATCATAGCGAGAGATAAAAAAAAAACTGTTCCTCAGCGGGCTGTGGAAATTCAACGTATGAATAATATGTTGGTGACACTGTACGTCAATGTCAAATTCGAGGTTAGCAGGTTAGGATTAGCGTCATTTTGTGTCAAAACTGACGGAAAACCTAACCTGCTAACTACGAATTTGACATTGACATACAGTATCACCAACATATTATTCATACGTTGAATTTCCACAGCCCGCTGAGGAACAGTTTTTTTTGGATCTCTCGATATTTGATGAATTGGCAATACGTGGAAAGTTGTCAAAAATATACAAAGTTAGGTTATATTTTAAATGACAAGTAAACAGCAACGGTGGGTAGAGGGATTTCGTTTGCGCAGTGACTAACGTCATATGACAGATTCTTTGTGTTTTAAAGTGTGGAAATTGCTGTTGCTGGGATAGAAGGTTTAGCAGAGCCTGGTTGTTCAACGTACATCATTATTTCCGCAATCCTATTAACATTCAAGAAGTGATAATATACCATACCGCAATGTTGCGCACGCCTCTGATTTATTGTGTCATTTAGCTTAAATAAGGTTAACAGTTTAATGTCAATATGATAGATGTAAAAATGTTACCAATACGAAACTTGAAAATTACTAGATTCTAACATTAGTTCCGATTTTCACCGCGTCCCAATCTACTTTCTGTAACCTGTACATACTAAGGTCACTATATCAATAAGGTACCGCCATTTCATTCCTCGCGTGAGAATGTGAGAAAATTGTGAGATAAGGATAACAAATACAAATTTCCCAAGTGCAATAGGGAAGACACTAGTTTTTGGGGATTTTCTTTTTGGTGTAATGGCACTTGTAAAGTGAGAAATCTGTTAGGTTATGTGTTTTTATCCCCAGTTGGAGAAAATTGTTCGACAAGGATAGATATAAAAAATTACTAATGGCGGTATCTTATTGATATAGTGACCTTAGTACATACGTCCTTATGGCCTAAGCCGCTAGCACGTAGCATCGCCTGTAATTCGTGTTCTACGGTTGGCAATACTGAAGTATATTGTTATATCACTATCAATCGATGTCAAATTCGAGGTTAGCAGGTTAGGTTGGTCGTCAGTCTGACAAAAACTCGAAACTCGAATTTGACATAGAGACAGCCTTACCAACAATACACTTCAGTATCTACTGCCAAACGTATGACAAGATTCGCAGCATCTTTAAAGCAAATAGTTTGAGATAATTCTTTAATAAAACCAAAATGGTTCTTGTTCAGTACCAAAAATGTTATACGACACACGGCTTGTATTACCGGCCTAATGTCGTAAATCGGTAGTCTTTAATTGCCTCGTTTATTGTTCCATATTGTTTATTTTCAGTCCTAGATATTTGTTCTTGAGAGTACTGTATTCTTCGATCATTTTGTAAAACTACACACACAATTTATGTGTTCTCCTAGTGACCTCTAATCTCCACTTCATATATTCGTTTTATCAGTTGACGAGCTGGTACAATCTCGTCATCTGCAAAACAGCGTTTACAAGGCACTGTTGTCATTTAAGGGGCTTTCCAGTTCTTTGTATTTCCTTTTATATATTTCAAAAGCCTGTTGCAGGTACTTATATTTTAAAAAGTCTAGCTGAGAGGCAGCCTTCTTGCTTAAGATATAAATATGAAACCATCTGATGTTGTCCCTTCTATTCTCACTTCTGTAGTGGTATTGTCATATAGATTTCCTTCTGCTTTTATTAGGTTGCTTTCTATATTTGTTCTTGGTAATGTTTCCCGTAGTAGCATTATCATAGAACTTTTACAAATCAAGGTACAACATATTGACCTCTTGGTTCACCGCATCTTTCTCGTGTGTATGTACCAATATGATCTACCGTAGATCTTCGTGCCCTGGACCTAGCTTATTTCTATACCTCCAAGTCATTATACTCTTCTTCACGATCTTTCTGTTTTTATATACAGTGTGTATTGAAAACATATGTCAAACTATATGATTATTAACATTTGACTATATTGCCCATATTTGTGCAATACTGTTTTTATGGGCAATCGAATTATATAGAATACTATGATTATACTAATGAAACTGTCAACTGATTACATTTTTATTTCAGAACAACCCCTCAACTGGATGCTGTTATCCCCACCTTTACATAAATGTGCTCGACTGTACTTATACGACTTTGAAATGTGTTATCCTCTAGATTACGTACAATTCTGCCGAGAAAACAAAACTTGGGAGACACACTACCGTTTTAGTAATTACTATAAGGTTCCCAACATATCCGCTATCTCTTTGGACCTTCTTGCGAGACAATTGCAAAATGATGAAGAAACTTTTGCCAAATATATTCTTACCAATAAATATATCTCTGATTTCCCTAAGTATTTAAGTTTTACAGATATGTACAAAAAGGAAGTTTGTAACGACAATTATTGTCCGAAAACACCAGTTTGTAATGTCATGGCCGTTGATTATGGTTCTTACCTTGAATGTACTGCTCAACAATCGTGGCCCTATTTATCTACGACTACCACAAATAAGGGAATAAATTCAATAATAACATTATTTTCAATTTCTACATCCTTTTTTATGAATAAGATATTGTTTGATAAAATATAATTTAATATACATTTTTTTTACAAATAATGAGTTTTTAAAAATTGAATAAGCCAAAATATCCTTGAGTAAGCACACACTGATTTGATTCTATGAGAAAATAGTATAATTAAAATCTGTATAAGACGCAACCTCTCCGTCAAAAAAAAAATTACGTCTTCGACAAATTTTCGAAAATAATTGTTTACTTAATAAATAACAACTTAGCTGGCGTATAAAATAAAACTACAAAATATATCGAGAGATCCAAAAAAAACTGTTCCTCAGCGGGCTGTGGAAATTCAATGTATGAATAATATGTTGGTGACACTGTACGTCAATGTCAAATTCGAGGTTATCAGGTTAGGTTTTCCGTCAGTTATGACACAAAATGACGCAAATCCTAACCTGATAACCTCGAATTTGACATTGACGTACAGTGTCACCAACATATTATTCATACGTTGAATTTCCACAGCCCGCTGAGGAACAGTTTTTTTTGGATCTCTCGATACCTTCCTATCCTTTCAATAAGTCTAACCTATAAAAATGTCAAATGTCATTTTAACATTTTTCTACCTAGACGTTTTGCACTGTTAAAAATCAGTTTAATCACATCATATAGAAATGAAAGCATCTATACCAAAAACCATACAAAATAAACTCGGTTAACATTTGAATATCAGTTTTTTTTTCAATATATTGTTTGTTTAAGCTTTTACTTGAATATCAACTACGCTTACGCCAAAGGTAACTAATACTTGCTATGTTCTCGCTACAATATAATAGCTTTATGCTTTATAAAAACTTAATCTCAAGGTTCTTTTATTTTTATTTATGAAACTGTAACTTATCTTAGCATCCTTTTGAGCATGTGCTAGAATTCACTGTATTAATCCGACCCTAATCCCAGGTCGTTATTTAATGTTAATACAATACGAGTTATTTGAATTCACTCAAATAAATTAACCACAAATAGGGGCAAAACCATTAATTTATTAGTCGGGTAAATAAAAACTTTGAGTAGTCACGCCGACATAATTGAAATTCATTAATGATCTGGTGGCTATGTTAATTCTTATTTTTAATCAACTTATCTTCGTTTCAATTTTTAGTAAAACATAGTACTGTAAACAACTCCTTCGAAAATAGCTGTTTTTTGTTACTGACGCTTACAAATCAACAAAACAATTGTTACATGGAAAACTTTATAAGAATTATATGGATTTTATCAATAACAATGCATTTTTCTTTAATTAAATATGTCTGAGCTCCACCTTTTTCTCGTCGTTTCTGTACAGAAATTAACTTTAACGCACTCACGATTCGATACTCCGCTACTTTCTGTGTTGTGGCTACTCTCAGCAAAAATTACATTTTCTAGCGTATCTCCAATTCTTTTGAACTGCTTGCAGATGGCTCGGTGGGCTGACTTCGGTCCTGATGTCCCATTGTTGACTTTGGCTGATCAGTAAATTGCTTTAGAAAACAACCAATTCGACATCTCGTTCAAACACTGTTTTAATTTATTTTTGCAATTTTGAATCACTTCACAGTGTGTGGTAATTAACAATACGACGCTCTAAATTAACCTATTACAATAGGTGCGCATTTAACGCCCAATAGCTGTTCAAAAAATTAAATTCGAAGAAGCTAAGACTATTCAAACCTAGTCTAAAAAAATTCATTTCTCTTTTGTTGTTATCAAAAACTCTCAATCGTCATGATCGCCTTAACAACCAATTGCTTGTAAGCAACAGCTATCTTTGGTCTAATTAACAAAAACTGCTGTCAACGCAACCTTTCAAATCTGCTATCTTTAGGTCATGACTGACTTTTCTAATAAAACACATCTTTTGAAATTCCACGTTAGTCATGACTCAGGAAAGGAAAACTATTTGAATACATTATTTGCTATATTTTACTAATATGCTGTTTTTTCGGATTGCAACTGTCACTGCTCAAACAACGATTTTGGGATGTCGGCAAAGTATTTTCAATGAATCCCAATTCTGGGTGTAATGCAACACCTGGCATTGCATTATTAGGATACAACACATCTTATTAAACAAATCTATTAACTGTAATAGCTCAATGAGGTTTGATCGTTTAACTTTATGTTAAATTCAAAACGTCAGCTCAACTTTTGCGTAGGTAAATTCTTTTAAATCAAAGTTTCAGGTTCTCTTTTCTAATAAGAAGTCAATATATGATCATAACAATTTCACCAGGCAGTAAGCTTTTTGCTTTAGTTCGCCTGTTCGTTTTAAAGTAAAGTAAAGTTCAGGGCACACCATTCCACACTTAGGGATATGGCCTGAGACGCGGCGAGTCAGGGTCACCGAAATATCCCTTTCCGAAACCGAGTCAGTCTGACACACCGTTATACTGGGTGATGTGGTTAGCATCACGCCTTCGGCGACTGCCTTACTTTCCTACTTCCACAACTGTGGTTTCGGAAGCCAATTTTTAAAGCGACTGAGTGGGCCGCCCGCCAGTTGCCAGATGTGGGGATTGAACCCCGTACCGTTGCACTGCAGCCTGAGCTCCCTAACCGCTCGACCACGCTGGTGGTTGTTAGTTTTAAACTTTTATTTATATCTATGCGAAATCGTAACACAGCAATATATAAGCTCATTGTTCTACCTTCTACCTTAGGTACCTACGTCAGAGCGTTGGTAGTTCATACCAGCCATATTCAAGTGAGTACTTACTTGTACTTACGAAAATGCAGGCAATAACAGCAGCGATGCAATCTTCCAAATTCCGGTTTAAAAACGCCTTTTTATTGTTCGAAATGCAATATGTGTGTATTTATTTATTTATTTAATTCTCACTCAGCCAACAGCCGTTAGGCCAATTATAGGCGTCGCTGTGCAGTTATAAGGACTTCCAACCCCACTAACGACTGTCATGGTGTTTTTATGACCGCCGGGACCAACTTTTTCCGTGACAGCCGTATCACGAGGCGCCGAGAGATGCAACCGTGGAACTCCCATCCAAGTTCTGACCAGAGACAGCGTTGCTTAACTCTGCTGATCGAACGTGGACGCTTGTTCAAGCTACACCACTCGGGACCTAACAAAAACTAAATATACGGTACCTCCCACCCAAGAAAAGCGCCTTTCTGTGCTTTCCAAGAATACTTTGACATTCAGCATCACTCCGTTTCGCTAACACAATGAAATGTTATGAACCAGTTATTTATCAAAGAAAAAAAACAAAAATTTTAAGAACGGGTTAACCTAAAAATATGACTTTTAAAATTAAAACGTCATAAAGGTTGATAAGTAGGAATTTGTAATTTCGATATTTTAAATGTAATTAAATCCAAGGTTTTGGCGAGAATTATAAAATAAAATGTAGTATGTGAAAATAATTTCTTTCCACGACCGGGAGTAGAAGTCGGTTTCTATAGCATCAAAAGTGTGACAGAAGCAAAACATTTAATCCCTAGAGACAAAATAAGATAAAAATTTCCCTAGGGAGTTTTCATTATGACTGACACAACAGTTATGTCAAATTCGAGGTTAGCAGGTTAGGTTTTGCGTCAGTTTTGACACAAATCGAATTTGACATAATTGTGAGCTCTTGTCATAATGACTTACAGTGCCACCAACTTTAAAATTTACCATCGGCTACTAATTTTAAAATAATCGTAACTAAAATGTCAATAAATGACGTTTAAAAAAACGGGTTTTTCGTTTTAAATCCTCCTGCAACGTGAAAAAATAGTATATGCAACTCGGAGAGAATGGTATTTTGCTTCAGTGCAATTTCTCTCCCTCATTGCACAATCTACTATTAATGGCACCAGTCTAGAAAAATTGTGATAATGATATAAAAGTTCAATTTTACAAATATAAATACTGGTATGTAGCAAGAAGATCTATAATACCAATAAGAGTATAATTAAAGAAGACAGTTAGTGTAAAAAACAATCAAAATGTTAATTGTGCATATGTGAAGCCTATTCAAAAGGGGTTTGCTGACGACTGAAAAAGTAAAAATCAGGATATAGCTGGTGCGAAGTCCAATATGCCAACTAATAACAAAGGATATGAGCTAGAAAAATCAATATTTCATCATGTAATTGTACACAAAATTTAATTAAATAAATACTGGATCTGAGAACAAAAACAGTAAGTAAAAGATTTAAACTGTTAATTTAAACAAGTATAGAATTGATTATAAACAAGTAACAGAAAATTAAGATGATTTCGGAGGGTCTCACGGCTATTGCCATTAGCTAATTACGTAACGAACGACTTCCGGGATTGGACCGTGTCATTATTGGGGTCAAAGAACTTAACGTTCGCCCACTTTCATGTGGGGCTTCATTAGGAGGAAAAGCAAAAGAGCACGGTAACTCAACGTGTAAACCACGCCAGAGGCGAAACTCTCCTAAGGATCGGAAGGAGAAAGGCCAGAATTTATAGGCAAGTGCCGTCGCGATTGAGTAACGATGGGCGGGGCTTAGATTTTAGCCCTTTCCACATAGAAGCAAAGGGAAAACCTTCGTCCCGATTGAGATTGTTAAGATGTTTGTAAATCTCAATGGCTTCGCGAATCTTTCTGCTAAAGAAAAAGGGGGTTTGCAGATAATAGAAGTTTCATAAAAAAAGATCTTATGGCCGGTATCTCGTTAGTGTTTGGCGATGAGTGATGATAAAACGAGGCCCCACTTGAGACAGTGCAGGTGTCCAGAAATACGAGTTATTACTGAACGTCCAGTTTCACCAATGAATACAGAATTACAAGAGCAAGGGTGTGTATAAACATATTTAGATGACATAGTGTTTAACTTATCTTTAGGTGAAGGAAGAACCTGTGAGATTTTGCTAGGAGGTTTTAATACCATTTTAATGTTTTCTTTTCGAAGAAACTTTCCTACGCGATCGTTGACGTCGTGGATATAGAGAAGAAAGGCTATAGCTGCGGGAAGATCGGTTTTTTAAGTTTTGTTGGCCGTAATGAAAATGGCGATTGATGGCGGACTTTATATCTCTAGCACGGTAATCGTTGCTCTTAAGAGCTTTTCGAATATGGATTAATTCAGCGTGAACATTATCGGGTTGGAATATTAAAACAACCCGGTGTAGGCGAATTAATAATGGAAAGTGTTTGTTGTGAATGATGGTGAGAATTGGCATGCACATAGCGATCAGTGTGAGTGGGTTTGCGATATACAGAATGACCCAGTTTGCCACTGGGTTGGAGAGAAACCTGTACATCTAAGAAAGGAAGAGGGCCGATACTTTTTATCTCCATTGTCAAGTTAATGTCTGGATGTTGACTATTGAGATTGTTTAAGAAGAGGTAAAGTGTCTTTACCATGTGGCCAAACATATCGGAACCAAACCTTGGGTTTCAATTCTAAAGATTCCATAGCTACGGTTTCGAAAGCTTCCATAAAGATATTGGCAATTACAGGGGAAAGAGGAGAGCCCATGCCGTACCAGAGATTTATTTAAAAACCTGGCCTTGAAATAGGAAATAAGTAGAAGAGAGGCATTTTTCTGATAGGGCAGGTAGACTTGGAGACGTCTCCCCATGCCCTGATAACAAGTGTTGAACTATGACTATGGAATCGCGAATAGGAACTTTAGTAAAAAGGGAAATGACATCGAAACTCACAAGTAAATTCTCAGGTTCAACGCTTGCCAACGAAATGGGCTGAATTGCGAACATACAATGGAGACTTAGCAATGGACCTTCTGAGGATAGTAATTAGGTATTTTGCTAATGAGCAAGTAGGGGAATCTATGGTACCTACTGACAATGGGCTTGAGGGCAATGTATTGTTTATACATTTTTGGAAGACCATAAAGCCGAGGAGGCTTTGAAGCGCGAAAAATCAACCTCCGTTGAATACCAGTGGGAAGATCTGAAGATATTATGAGAAAAGTGACTTTCCGTTCGATTTTGGAAGTTGGGTCGCGAGAAAGTGGGGCATAAGAAGAATCCTGGAGTAAAGACTTAACCTCAATGGTGTACTCGGTTGGTTCAATCCATAACTACAGTACTATTACCTGTATCAGCGGACAAATTTGAGATGTCCGAATTGGAACGTAAGGTTCCTTCCATCTTTTGTAATTTTACTTTGAAGGGGTTTAGATGATCGTAAACACCTAACAGTTTCAAAGAGGATAAGATCGGCAACGTCTTTAGGAAGTGTTCTCACAGAAGATTCTACCGAACTGATAATCTCTTCCGTGGGAATGCTTTTGGGGGCTAGCGAAAAATTCAAACCTTTGGAAAGTATAGAATTTTCGCTTGAAGAGAGAGCACAAGAAGAAATATTTATAACAGCCTTAGAACCACTTTGATCTGTAGAGACCTTGATCGATGACATAAAAAATGGAACTTACGAAAATACGCATGATAAAGACCCTTACGAAAGTGGGCGAAACGTTGAGTTCTTCAACCTCAATAATGACACGGTCCAATCCCGGAAGTCGTTTGTTACGTAACAGAAAATTAAGCACAAATAAATTTAATAAAAGAACAGTGTTCAAAAAATGAAAGTTTAATAAACGATATAAGATTAAACATTATCTTTAACATAATTAATATAGCATATAGTTACATACAATTGAGTTTAATACTAAACTTACAATAACATTTAAAGAAATTTATTCAATATTAAAAATACGGAATTATTATTAATACAGAAAAATTGCCTCATATTAAAATGATACGGTTTTTATTTTATGTATGTTCAAATAATTGAATTCTGCCGTAACCCAAAGAAAGAGAGTCAGTTAATTTTGTTACAAGCATTCTCCAGCGATGGACAGAAGAAGGCAAGAAGTAGAATAAAACGTGATAAAACTTTGAGAATAATAATACATTTCAATAAAAATAAAATAAAGTCATAAGGACCATAGCAATATTTATTAAAAAAACATCAAGACGTTACACCTAATGCTAAGGTAAAATTATTATGTAGGTACTACTCACAAAAAGTAAGGGGTTATTTTTTAACAACTTATAACCTTCGCGAGAGAGTAACTCTGATATAGCTATTAAAATATTTTATAAATCTAGTATTTTTGTTTAATTTGTTTTCGGTTTCTAGAAACAACAGGTAAACACTAGTACTTTGTATGAACATCAAAGTGTTGCTACATTTTGACCCCTCAATTTTTAATTCGAAATTGAGTTTTCAGCACATGTTCACGTTCTAGAGTCCCCTAAACCCAAAAAACATGTTTTTGTTCATTGGTCTGTCAGTCTGTCTGTGTGTCTGTGAACAGAATATCTCAAAAACGAAAAAAGATATGGCGTTGAAACTTCATATATAAGTTTTGTGTACTATCTAGATGAGACAGCAAGCGTTTTAAGAATATCGCATAACCGGAAGTATAGTGTTTACTCTCATATTTTTTTTCGATTTCTTCAAAAACGGCTCTAACGATTTTTTTAACTTTACATTTGTATTACATTTTTAATGTGTATTGATGTGAAATGCTTTACCAGTTGAATACCTCTAAAATGGCTTTCATTAATTTTTTTAATTCAGCTTAAAATATTAGAGAAATTTTATCTCTTCAACTAACGCTCTATTTTGTACGGTTTCTGTAGAATTTGTAATTTTTGAAAATTTTGGACAAATGCTTAAAAATTAAAAATCAAATTTTTGGCTAATTATAAGATCACTGTAAAAGGAAGTTGTGTGCTTGTATCACACCAGATTTTTTTTAGTAGTATACATATATCATTAAAAGAAGCCGCGTAGCGCAGTTGGGTAGGCGCTAGGCTTGCTAACAAGCAAGTCCTCGGTTCGAATCCCGCGGGGGCAGGAATTTTTCCGCAGCCTTGGCGATTGGAATCGGGCTCGGTGAGACCATTCACAGGTGGGCACCAAATTAACTGTGCTCTACTCAGAACCACAGACCTAAGAGATAGAGTAACAAGGTCAACACATCAACATGACAAACACTGGTTGCTGTATCCCGAATCCGGGACAAGTTGAGCATTGCACTGCTAGATGCAAGCACATAAAGCACCAACCTCTACACCACAAGGTAAAACGAGGTTAATGATAATACATATGTATATATGTATGTATGTATTATTTTTGGGGAGACTTACGTCTAGCAAGTAGGCCTTTATAGGCCCTTTTTGCCAACCCCATGAACAAGGTCTAGGCATGCAGAGTACAGGTACCTTTGTCCTACTTAGAAATTTGCCGATACTAAGGAGTTCCAACCTTAGCAAGGGATCTTTTACATGCTACACATCGTAGTAACATGGGACCTACGGCTTTACATCACTTCCGAATGATGGCATTCTGTAGAGGCTTTCATCCGCATTTTTTATTTTTAAAAACCTCACCGGGATCGGGGATCGAACTCTCGACCCTTAGATCAGTAGCCAGAATGCTTACCACTGAGCTATGGAGCCCGGCTGATAATACATATAGTCTGTTCACTAAACACAAAAACACAAAGTGGCCTTTGATATCCAAAATTGCATGAGTGTACTTCCAAAATTCACTTTTGTCTGGGTATGTACTTCAAAAAGTTACTAAAACAAATAGGTTAAGGGTGTGACATTTACTACCCATCTGTCATAAATGTTGTAATTAACTACTTTTAAGGATATTATACAAATACTGTGTTGGATCTATTGCCGTAGAGTTTACTAATGGGTGTCTTTATTACATTTTATGAAACTTTAGGTTAAAATTTATAGAAAAATATCTACTTTGACACTGACAATGAGAAATATTAAATGTCATTTTTAAATTCAAATCTGCCAGTATGCAGGCGTGCAAAGCTTTGCAAAACAAAATACAGAATCCCTAGTAGAAAAATTATATGCACATGCCAACTTCAAAAAAATGTAAATGTTTTTATGTTTAATGAATGCCCTATACATACATACATAGAAGGTGGTAACTTGCGCGACGCAGCATAAGGATTTCAATGGTAAATTTCTAATGTTTGATTATTGGCTCCCCTATTTTTTTTTAAATTAAAGTGTAAATAAGTGTTTTGTAGAGAAAACAAAATACTGCCTCTGTACATACATATACAAGAAATAAAAATCTGGTGTGATACACTTACACAACTTCCTTTTACAGTGATCTTATAATTAGTCAAACATTTCATTTTTAATTTTTAAAAATTTGTCAAAAATTTTAAAAAATTACAAATTCTACAAAAACGGTACAAAATAGAGCGTTAGTTGAAGAGACAAATTTTCTCTAGAATTTTAAGGCTTTACTTTACCTGCGTGGAAATTCAAGTAAAACTGTGCTTTTTTGAAACACTCTCAAAAATTAGTTATGGAGTTTAAAAGAAGCCTCCAAATAGAAATTACTTATACATAACATATATTAGTCAGCACAACTCGTATAATTGCAAAAAACTTATATAATTTGCTATAATTAATAAAAAACCTTAAAACTTTTATACCGTCTTATTCGGATATTTCTAAACCAAAATTAAAAAGCTTTAGATGTACAGATAGGGTTTTCAATATGCTAATCAGCTCAATTATTATATTTTTTTCATCAGCTGTAATTTGACTTTTATTACAAAAAAACGAAATTACTTATAGGCAACCAACAAAGCAGGCAACTCACTTCTGTGATATAACACTAATGGGTTTTCGGGATTACAGGAGACTATTATCTACAAGTTTGAAACGTAATTAGTCCATAATGCATACTAGGTGTTTATTTAGTTTAAAACTGTATAATCACCTTTGGTTCTAGAAAACTAGGAGTGTTATTCATTCATTCATTCATAATCTATAGCCTCTTTTACCTTTCGGTGTCGAGAACCATTCATACCTCGCGGGAAGTGCAACGGAGGTAATGCGCCGCAAGCGACTTACATTACGCTCCCCCACATGCAACCATACCACACACACAACAACTTACATCTAACTTAACTCATTCATTCATATGTATAATATGTACAAGGTTTTAATTTTAATAAATTATAGTAAAAAATAAAACTACAATTTTTACTCGCAATTCGCTCGAGCACACGTATCTCAACTACGGAGTGTTATATATAACTAAAATTGCAAAAAATGTAGTTAGAAGATAGATGCGGACTTGAACATGATATATGTATAGAGTGATAACGGTCACCTAATATTTACTCCACTTTTTGGAGATTATGTGAAAGAAAAAGTTACACGGAAAATAGTAAAACTATCAATTTCACGGTAATCGATTGATGGGAGAAGGAAAATAAGTGTATACAAGCAGGGGTTAATTTGTATATGAATGTTTTCAGCCAGCTTCAACGTGAGATTTAAAAAAACGGCCGTTATAATATAATTATGCTTTCAAATAAATGTCTGGTCAAGTTGGCCGGTATTTCCATTAGAACATATACAAAAACAACCAAAAATCGGCCAACTTGATAAGACATTTATTTGAACATCCATTAGAAATAAGCAAATAAAACGTAGGTAGTTTGTAAATGAATATTTATTTATAAATTTATACTCGTAATGTAAGCCTACTTAAAACATGAATATCAATTAATATTGTAACCTAATTATAAATCTTTACATTTTATTTCTCTACTGCCATATTTCTCGAATGACGAGAATCTACAATCTACAACTATATGTAATCTTTTCAATAAATATGTCTACACCGGTATATACAACAAAGTAACAATACGTTTTTCCACTTATGTGTAATTGTCCCTGTACTTGATACATATAATTATGGTTATTTTTTAATTTTATTTCCCTATTATTGCCTTCTGTGTTTCTTTTCTCAAGATAAGTGATTATTTTTTTTATCTATTGCTTCCGAAATTTTGCAGTTCCTCGCACTATAGGGACACTTGATTTCGATTAGAGTATTTTCATCTATAATCCCATCTGGTGATGCACCTAAATAAGGGTACTCTTTGTCGATAAAAATACCGGATTCTATTGTTCCTAGATTTGTTACGTTGGTAAACATCTCTTTCGCTTCACTTTCTTTAAGGTGGCCGTATTGAATGGATTTTGAATTTATATGAGGTACCTCCTTTAGCATAATTTTCACTAGGTTAGCAGTGTTTGTATTAGATCGCATTTTACAAATTGTTCCAAAATTACTAGCTGTTTTACAAATTGTTCCAAAATTACTAGCTGTTATCCTGTTTGTTCTCTCTTTCTGCACACGGGATTTATATTTTGACCAATGGTATCCTTAAATATTTTTTCCCGGTCGACTTTAAGAAGGTTAATCAAGAAAGCGTTTTTTTGCCATCGCAACTTCATAATGATTTTTATCTTCTATAACGGCACCATAATCACCATCTTCACTACAAATCCTTGGTTTCTTCTTTATACACTTTGTTTCTCACTTTTTTGGCGTAAACTTTAGTATAGTTGCCGGTTAATCCACCATATATGCTATCCTGGACAATATCGATGAAAAATCCTCGGTTTCTTTCTAATTAATAAATTGTACGGCAATGCAGCTCTTTCAATGCTAGTGTACGAAAATAGTATTTTACAGTAGAAGTCCGTTAGGATAGCCTTTACTGCCGAGCCAGAGAATTTGTGAGACGAGCTCGAAGAGCGAGTCGAATAATACTGGCGAGGCAGTAAAGGCCCTAACGGACGTGTATTGTACAATAGTTTTTGTAATACCTACATACAATTCGGTCATATCTATATTTTTATAATTTATTTTCATTAAAACGCTAGGTTTGTGTAATGACATTTTAGAATGATTGAGAGTGCGTAGAACGTTGCAACTGTTGTTTATAAATGTCAGTTATTTCCAATTTCGTGTATGATTGTAAGCAGTTTTAAGTTGTAACCAGCTCGTAACTTATGACATCTGTAGAAAATGATGAAGATATTCCTAAAGACGTTAAGATTCTGAATGAGCAAGTTATTTTAGCGTATGCTCAGGAGTTATAGCAGTCTTTTGCGCGTTCTTCTATGTGGAGTTGAAGGCTTGCTTGCTGCTGGATTTGTGTGACAAACGTCACTTTGACGTTTGGCACACAATTTAGCAGGCCGTGGTCTTTACGGACACTTTTTACGGCCGGGCCGTAAAGAGGTTGCTTACGCAGTAGTAAACAGTCCTTAAAGAAATATTTAACAAGTAGGTATTGCAAAAAATATTTTTTGTAATAGGTACCTACTTGTTAAGTATTTCTTTAAGGACTGTTTACTACTGCGTAAGCAACCTCTTTACGGCCCGGCCGTAAAAAGTGTCCGTAAAGACCACGGCCTGCTAAATTGTGTGCCAAACGTCAAAGTGAAGTTTGTCACACAAATCCAGCAGCAAGAAAGCCTTCAACTCCACATAGAAGAAGGCGCAAAAGACTGCTATAACTGCTGAACATACGCTAAAATAACTTGCTCATTCAGAATCTTAACGTCTTTAGGAATATCTTCATCATTTTCTACAGATGTCATAAGTTACGAGCTGGTTACAACTTAAAACTGCTTACAACCATACACGAAATTGGAAATAACTGACATTTATAAACAACAGTTGCAACGTTCTACGCACTCTCAATCATTCTAAAACGTCATTACACAAACCTAGCGTTTTGATGAAAATAAATTAGAAAAATATAGATATGACCGAATTGTATGTAGGTATTACAAAAATTATTGTACAGTACACGTCCGTTAGGGCCTTTACTGCCTCGCCAGTATTATTCGACTCGCTCTTCGAGCTCGTCTCACAAATTCTCTGGCTCGGCAGTAAAGGCTATCCTAACGGACTTCTACTGTAAAATACTATATTTCTCTGTTAAATGTTCTGGTTTGTTTGATGTTAATACTGTTATGAGTATCGTAAATAACTATAATTTTCGAAAAACGTCAAAATATCATTCTTTTCCGTAGAAACAAACTATAATTTGGAAAACTCACGGCAGCAGGAAAACTAATGACGGATTTCATCACGTGATACGCCCACTCAAACTTTTGACACGTTATAAAATGCCAATGTCGTATTTTGACATTAGAAACCCTTTGTAACTAAACATTCTATACACTGTTAAAAATGACTATAGCTTGGAAAACTTTTGCCTTCAACCAATAGAAAACATGACCACCGTATGGCCACACTGTGATTATATAGTCACTGTAACAGTAATGGCTACTCGAGTCGGGCTAAATCCGCGAAACGTCAGTTATTTTGAATGGAAGTATGAGTTTATACAAAAGCAGTGAATCATCCCAGTACCACTAGAAAGCTAATTTTTTCAGTACTTTTTAATACTACAACCAACTCTATGTATTTTTTAAATAGTTGACATATTTTTAGTTCTCCAATTACAAATCTACCTGCTTCCCATTCAGTTTAAAATATTGTTATACCTAGTTTGTTGTGTACCTGCACGCATATAACTTTACTTTTATGAAAAATTTTAAATACAAAAATGTTTTATTAGCCTTACTGCAGTCGTTGTTTCATTAATTTCTTTTTACTCTTCCTGCGGGATCCACATGTTAAATTTTTTTTGACCGAAGTCCCATTTTGAACACACTATATTCACTTTCACTTGAAAAAATCAAAAAACGATAGTAGTAGCTTGCCGGTCACAAGAGAATTGTAAAACAAAACTATTTGTAGAAAGTTTTAAATTGTATACCGAACAGATCATTACAGTTAATCTGCTTTAGATTGCAATTAGATACAAGTAGCTTCATTACGTTAATAGGTCAGGTTCTTGGCAGTTCCATTGGTATAAAGTATGTTGCCATGGAAACTAAAGTTAATAAAACTGGGGGTAAGTTTTCTATTTGGAGTGAGGTGTATTTATTTACTAAACATTTTTCAAGACAAAATTTTGTGTGGTCATTAGAAAGCTATTAAGCACAGCTAAGAAGATTAATACTAATGACACCACCATGAAACAAATTCTTTTAGAACAGGCAACTTTGCATACACAGAATCGAAACTTTGTGTAAGGAAAGTAGAGCCTTAACTCCTATTTTAAATAAAACACCAGGTATATTATTACATTTTTGAATTTTAAAATAGGAGTTAATAAAAAAAATAGAAAAAAAAACAAAAGAACCCCACTTTAGAAGTATTCAACTGGAAAATTACCTATCTTACATCAATACACATTAAAAATGTAATAAAAATGCAAAGTTTAAAAAACATCGTTAGAGCCGTTTTTGAAAAAATCGAAAAAAACTGAAAAATCACAAGAGTAAACACCTGCTTCCGGTTATGAGATTTTCTTCAAAAGCTTGTTGTCTCATCTACATAGTACACAAAACTTATATATGAAGTTTCAACGCCATACCTCTTTTCGTTTTTGAGATATTCTGTTCACAGACAGACAGACAGACCAATGAAAAAAATATGTATTTTGGGTTCAGGGGACTCTAAAACGTGAAGATTTGTTGAAAACTCAATTTCGAATTTTTGGGGTGATCCAATACTTCCTTTATTGTAAAAGGAAGTAAAAATGCAATTTAAAAAAAAATCACTGATGCCTTGGAATTATGTAAACAAACAACATGTACTTTTGTCTTTGCTGTTTAACGTTTATAACTGGTTATTAAATTCTGTTCTCGTTAAAATGTATTCGTTTCTTCTAGAGAAAATGCTGTAGGTATCTGTACATGCCATCGTTTATAATTTTCCGGAACCGGAAAAATCAAAGAAATTAGTATCTATAGGAAGCAGGATTTAATTAAATACCATAACACAACAATATCTTGCGCTAATTGCCTTAAACTTACACTGGGATTTGCAGCTACTGCTGCCAAAACATTCAAGGTGTCGTTTTCTTCATGTTGCTGCACGTTTACAGCGTAATTGTTACATTTACTAAAATTGCTTTATTTTGAATATTACATAATTATTAACAACAGCTGTAATAGATATTTATGCATTAAGGGAGATATTAGTATGTTTTTCCCTGACGTTGACATGTGTTACAAACCGAGGGCTCTAGCCCGAGGTCTGTAAGTCAACCGAGGGTAAGAAACATGAATATCTCGCATGGTGCATACAATATTTTATTTACTAGCATATTAGTAACAATAGTATAAAATTTCAAAATGTCATAATGACATTTAAAATTAGAATATTTAAGTAATATCAAGGGTTGCCTCAATGTATGGTTGCTATGACATGGTCTATAGTTGCATGGTTACCAAGAGTTTGAGGGAGAAAAAATGTGACAGGTCCCTTGGGAGTTATGAGCAGCTTTTCATATTTTGTTTTTATGACGAAAATGTACAATATCACGTTGCTAATAAATAAACAAATTGAAAATGTTAATACCTACTGATCTTGTTTATCTTTTCATCGAATGTTTTTTTTTACGAAAACAATATACGCTTTTGTTTCATAAATGAATGTTGATTCAAGTTAATCAACCATAAATCATAACAATAGTTATTTCAAAAACAAGTATGTTAATGAGAGCGATTAATAATCGAGACACGTTAATTGTAGAGACTATTCAACTCACTTGTCATCTATCAAAAACTGACCAATAAAAATACAAGATTTAACGTCTTTGAGCCAATAAAAATTAACTATATTGACAATTTTCACTAGTGAAAATAATCGACAATTTTCACTAGTGGTATAGTGAATATTTTAAATAAATTTGATTTTTATTAGGAAAAGTCAGTATTAGTGTTTTGTTACTATAGAAGTTGCGTAGTTTGTTGCTAGATTTACTGAAAACTAATTTGAAGAAGTAGTTTGGTTTATTGAATAGTCTCTCGAATGCCATTCTTAGTCAAAGTTAAGTAGAATATTTTTGCGGTGGTATGTCAATTGCGCTTAGGATTAGAACTCGTGCTATCGCACTCGTCCTAATCGTATCAAAGCGCAATGGACATTCGTGATACCACAGCAAAAATATTCGACATAACTTTAACTACTCATGGTATTATAAGTGATTATTAATCGCCGATTAACATACGACTTAGTTACAATATTTTCCGTTGATCGTATATTATTAATTTGAAGAAAATCTAATATTATTCCATGAAAATATAGCCCCTCTATTACAAATAGTAGCGACATCATGGGGCAAACCTGATGCAAACATGAAAATACAAAAAGTTACTAAACGGTAAATTTCAGTGTAAACAGTGAAAAACTAACAGATCTGAATACCTGAAATCCTTTTCTGCCACTATTTTTACACTTATCGACACAACACCCTGGCATTTCCACGTCCTCGACTTCAAATTAGCCCCCGAAAAGTTAAATGAATAAAAACACGACAACTATCAATGTCACATTTTAATTTAATTATGCAACTTCCTAGACGATTTTTAAATATGCTAGGGACTTAAGGGATACCAACGTGATTTTGCCCCAGTGGCAACATCAATCGTTGTCGCTACTATCTATACATGAAAAGAATGTGACACTTTTAAAGTTTTTACATTAATGGCACGGGTGACCATAAATGGTTGATACTGTTTATGTTGGTGTCAAAACTGACGCAAAACCTAACCTGCTAACCTCGAATTTGACATAGACTTACAGTGCCACCAACATAAACAGATTTTTAAAAGTCCTTCATTAATAAAAAATCATTCATTAATAAGTCATTAATAGACAATTCTCTATACACTAATTAAACCCATAAATAAACGATCAACGGAAAAAGTCGTAAATGAATGTACAAAATCGATTCCACTTTTCCTGCGCCAACTACGCCAATGCCATTTTATTAAAAGCGGGCGGCATTTTCTTTTCTTTAAACTTGCCATATGCCGTGAAACACAACACTAAAATGCACTGCTTTTCTTTATAAAAGAACGTTAGGATTGTTTATTTTTCTATACGTATTTCACAATCTACCAGTTTATCACACTAAATTTTAACCACCTGTTTTGAATTTTAAATTTCGCGCCTAAATCCTGTTTGTTGATTCAACGCAGAAATGCGCCTGCGTAACCAACAAATACGTGTCAGATTTTCATGTGCCGGTTCGTGTTGGGGTAAATGGTCCGTTGAGGAATAAAAATGTTGTTTGGTAGGTAAAACCAGCTCTTACAAAATATTTAAAGAAATTATCAAACATTCTCATTTATAGCAAGCGTTTTCATCACTTTCTGTGTGGTTGCTGCTCATGCTAGTGTTACCGATTACATTGGCAAATCAGATGAACAACGTTTCTTAACAGAACTTACCAAAAGTTTTACAAACCTCGCCAAAGGAGACTTATCTGCTCCCTACTATGGGGCCAAGGGTTTCACAGCATTGAACGAACCAATACCAAAGGTGTTAAAATTGGACTCGTGCACTCATATTGAAACCTTCTATAACGCTGACGTTAGTTCTGAAGCTTCCTTTCATGCTCTGTCGACTTGGTCGCTGCTAACATGCCCAGAACTTCTTGGGAAGAAAGGAGCAAAACTTCATACAGATGCATCTGTAAAGGTAGAGAATTTATTTTCTTTAGTTTTTTTGTTTATGTTAATAGTGTATTTTTAGGCATTGAAAGTTGTGCTGGAAAAGGAAGAATCTACAACTGCTGATATACGATTTGCCCTGGAAGCTTTAAAATTCCTTGGGGAAACAATTCCAAACCCAGCCAAGGTTGCTCAGCTCTTACAAGCTCGTCTTAAGGAAGATGACAGTCTGCAAAGTGTCGGACAGGCTTTACATGCGGCTTCTTTACTGGGAAATGCAGGCCAGTTTGCTATCCAACACGTAGAAGATGTAGTGGTTCAAGCTGATGAAGTTGACGGACGTATGTTGCAATGGGAAGGAGGTTTAACTGTGACTGGATTGCTACTAACTGGTTTATTACGATTGCCTGGAGCCAAATCCCTTACACAAACACAAGCAGATAAGTTTGCAACCTATCTATTAACACGTAAAACTGTACAAAACCCAAAAGGTATTATTGCGCTACTTGAAGCCAGCACAGCTTTATCTAAAAGTGCCGTATCACCTGTCAGCATCACATTTGTTGAATCTGCGCAAGTAACAACTGAAAAGCCCGAGTTGAAAGTCCGTATTTCGAATATTTTTGGTCAGCCCCTAAAGCCAGCGCCTGCACCTGTAGTTGCTCAGTCAGCAACCCGTGTTACAGATGATGTTGTTGTACTTTCAAAACAACCATTAAGTGCTGGAACAGAACCAACGCAGTTTGTTCTGCCATTGCGCCTGGATCCAGGTCAGTATCGTGTTGGATTGACAGCAGGCAGTCACTCAGCTGCTTTGATGGTCCGGGTGCTCGGTCCTGTGACATTGCAATGGTTAGAAGCTGGCTTAAGCGACGCAGATAGCAGCTCTGCTCCACGTTTAACCAAGCTGCAGTATCCTTCGAAGTTATCTTCAGTTCTACAAGCTGATTCTAGTCAACACCTTACCGTACGCTTCTCTTTGTCTCGACCTGTTCACCAACCCTTCTTAAGATTAAGTGCTGGAAAACGTGAAATTATCTTCGTAGCTGAGCAAGACAGCAGCAAAGTCTACAAAATAGACGTTAATCTAGCTTCAGAGCTGACGTATTCGGCAGCGTTCCAAATGGAGCTTATTCTGGGAGATTCCATCATGAGTAATCCACTTCGCTGGTCCTTCGGCAGTGTCGATGTGAAATTAGGACTGCCAGAGCCGAAGCCCGCTGTAGTTAGAGGGCCACGACCGGAAATCAAGCACATGTTCCGTCCGGCAGAGAAGCGACCACCCCACGTAGTTTCCATGCTCTTTACTGCGGCGGCAGCAACACCCTTATTGCTTCTTTTAATTATATGGGCTAAGTTAGGAATAAACTTTAGTAATTTTAGTGTAGCGGCTTTGCCATTCCATGCGGGATTGGCAAGCATCTTTGGACTCTTTACCCTTTTCTGGCTTAAGCTGGACATGTTCACTACGTGCGCATGGTTGATTCCTATCGGTGGATTTACATTCCTTACCGGACATCAGATTTTAAGCAAGCTGGCCAAGCAGCGAAAGTAATTGTTTCTGAGTGTGCTGTACGTTTACTGTAACAATTTTGATTGTTGTTTGTTTTGTTCGACTGAAAACATCCACTGTGTACTTTGATTTAGTGCATCATTTCTAGCATCAGTTTGTGTAATTTACACGTTTATAATAAAATAAATTAAAAATGTTACTGTTAAATTCAAGATTTTTTATTTGGATAGCAATAAAAAACGGGATGTTGGATTTTCCATGCAATATTTGTTCGTTGGGTTCTCAAGGTACGGACAGGAAAACAGATGAAAAACCATTATAGTGAAACCTATTTTAACGGACGATTTTTAATCCGCAGAATTTTAGGGAATATATGGTAAAGAAAACTTAATAATGTACAGAGTTAAGGCCTTGATCAGATTATTATATAAAGTACTTTTTTTTTCTTTAATAATTTTCAAGGTCAACTTTCTAGGGGATAAGTTGCATTCCTGGAGGGTTCCTAGTTTTAATAATGTTGGTATAGTATTCCAACCAGAAATTGGAAAGCTATTTAAAATCAGGTCAGCATTGAAAACAGTAGGTCACTTCGTAATTTAATTCATAAAATTACTGTTTGACTGTCATTCAGTGACACTTCGATAATAACCTTCAAATTTGACAGATGCATTGGGAAGTTTGGAAGATATATACGTTTTTCAAAATTTTCTATGCTACTATACGGTTTTAAAAACTCAACTAGTACCTACTTAAATCATGCACAATGTTACAATGCCTTAATAAAACGGTTACATGTACAATTTACATATGAACTGTCATTACTTGAAAGCTGATTGACATTAGAATATTATTTACTGATTGTATGAAACCAACTTAGACATGACTTACACTTTTCATGGTGTACTGGATTTTAAATAACTTTCCAATTTTTGGTTGGAATACTATACATAAGTTTTTAGTTCTTTTTTTCCACTAAAAAAATGATTGTCATTTTGACACATATGTCATACTTTAATATTGCTTGCTTCATTTTTGCATTTAAAATATTTCTTGGTTTTCTTTTTTTATCCGATTTTATTGATGATGATGATTTCATGTTAAAAAAAGAAATTTGTCAAGAGTTCAAATTAAGAAACTGACATTAAAAATTGACACATAACCATAATTTTGAAAAACTTCTACCAACACGAGGTATAAAAATTTCCTAGCCTTTTAATCACACATCTACCAACATTGTAACACTTTGACAGTTATTATAGAAAAAAAAACGTGATTTATCATTCCAGGTTCTATTGCCAGGGTTGACAATGATATTTTGTCTTTAGGTTGCACAGACTGATAAAATTTGTGAAATGTCACATTCAAATTTTAATATGACATATTTAACTCACTTTTTTATGAGGTACCTACGGTAGCTGATATGTGAAATTTCCTTCCTGCTAAGATTATCAATGACACTAGTTAGTACTTTAATATGGTCAAAATACAATAAAATAGTCAGTTTACATGTCTACTATAACTTTTTTTTTAAATTAAGTAATTTTTGTGTAGCAATAATGTTTATATTTGTATTTCTCAGCATAACCCTAATAAGCAACTACTGACACTGGGTCTCAGTCCTGTCAACAAAACTAAAATTTTCTATAGTCGACCCTGATGCAAAAACTTCTTGAATGGTATATAATAGTATATTATCAAGGTAGCGAAGCGCAGTATTATAACCTGAGCGCATATTAGATACTGAGCGCGACGGTTATAAGACGATTCGCTGCCGTGGTGTATATACTATTTTTCGCACTACCAAACTGCTTAATACCTAAATTCCCAAAAAAATTCGAAAATATTTAAACTGTCAACCTGACAATACAGCTCTTTAAAACGTCAAAATTAAAATAGTCATATTTGGTGGTAACTTAGCAATTTATTAGTTACCACAGTGAAAATTGTTTATTTTACTTTCTCTCCCTTGGTGGAGAAAAACAACTTTACGACCTAAAGATAGGCCAATAACGGTGCATTCTGAGACTAGTAGTGCAAAAAGTCTCTTTTTTCCAATCACATGGTATAAAGGATGTTCTGTAAAAGAATGGGATACTTCCTAACGACATATTTATTCTTCTCAGCAAAATAGTCTCATAGAACCAAATATGCAGCGATAAGAATTTATGCAACTGATTTCAACACTATAACATACAGGGTGTCCGGGAAAATGTGGGAAATCTTCCGGATATGAAAAAAACACGTGAAAAGTATACTACAAGTTCATAAAAACTTTTCGTATAGGCCTCCTCTTCCGAGATATGGGCTCCCAAAGATCTCCAAGGGAATCAAGTTTTTTACACATAATTATTGAACCACCAGGTATATTCCATTTTTTTAAAATATGATGTATACCAGGTAAGACCCTTCAAATTACTATCCAAGAAAGTGTTGTGAATTACTCACAGCTGCAGGGGCGGACAGCCTGTGACACTCATGACCACATTTTTTTTACGCTCTGCATGATAAGAACTTTGGACAACGTTTTTTACATACTTTTAACTATTGACTAAAAATTAAGTGCTCTTCATTCATGTCGCTATTATATGCTCTTTGATAATATACTATTACGTTCCGTAGAGCGCAGCTTGTAGCACTTGGAATACTTGGATCTGTCAAGTTTAACCTCCAATTGTGATAAAGTGTCATAATTCTATTATTGCGAGTATGCTTATGTTGCTCATTAGCTAATGAGTGAAAACAAAACCATCCTTAGAAGTTTAACCGTGGTTCTTTGCTAAGCTTACGCAAGACATGAGCTAGCAACATTTTTTAAAGGACTTGTAACCCGTTTTTTAGACACCCATTACTTATTATACTCTGTTTCGTATGTGCAGGAATGTTTTTTCTATTGCGAAGCTGGCTGACCAGTGCAGTAGTCCATACATATACATTAACAAAATTCTAAGTAGAATTTTGACCATATCACCACAGCACTCAGTGTCTAATAGTCCAAGAGTCAGCAACGGATTTCTTACAGTATTTTTAACAAGTGTGTAACTGTTATAGAAGGTCCCTTTGAATATACTGAGAAGGGAACCCTTGCGTCCTTGAAGGGTGGAATAAAACTGACACAAAACCTATGAATAATATGTTGGTAACACTGTAAGTCTATGTCAAATTCGAGATTAGCAGGTTAGGTTTTGCGTCAGTCTGTTAGTATTTTTAACAAGTGTGTAACTTTTATAGAAGGTCCCTTTGAATATACTGAGAAAGGAGCCCTTACGTCCTTGAAGGGTGGAATAAAACTGATACAAAACCTATGAATAATATGCTGGTAACACTGTAAGTCTATGTCAAATTCGAGGTTAGCAGGTTCGGTTTTGCGTCAGTCCGTCAGTATTTTTAACAAGTGTGTAATTGTTACAGAAGGTCCCTTTGAATATACTGAGAAGGGAACCCTTGCGTCCTTGAAGCGTGGAATAAAACTGACACAAAACCTATGAATAATATGTTGGTAACACTGTAAGTCTATGTCAAATTCGAGATTAGCAGGTTAGGTTTTGCGTCAGTCTGTTAGTATTTTTAACAAGTGTGTAACTTTTATAGAAGGTCCCTTTGAATATACTTAGAAAGGAGCCCTTACGTCCTTGAAGGGTGGAATAAAACTGACACAAAACCTACAAATAATGTGTTGGTAACACTGTAAGTCTATGTCAAATTCGAGGTTAGCAGGTTAGGTTTTGCGTTAGTCTGTCAGTATTTTTAACAAGTGTGTAACTGTTATAGAAGGTCCCTTTGAATATACTGAGAAGGGAACCCTTGCGTCCTTGAAGGGTGGGCTAAAACTGACAAAACCTATGAATAAATTGTTGGTAACACTGTAAGTCTATGTTAAATTCGAGGTTAGCAGGTTAGGTTTTGCGTCAGTCTGTCAGTATTTTTAACAAGTGTGTAACTGTTATTGAAGGTCCCTTTGAATATACTGAGAAGGGAACTCTTGCGTCCTTGAAGCGTGGAATAAAACTGACACAAAACCTATGAATAATATGTTGGTAACACTGTATGTCTATGTTAAATTCGAGGTTAGCAGGTTAGGTTTTGCGTCAGTCTGTCAGTATTTTTAACAAGTGTGTAACTGTTATAGAAGGTCCCTTTGAATATACTGAGAAGGGAACCCTTGCGTCCTTGAAGGGTGGGCTAAAACTGACACAAAACCTATGAATAATATGTTGGTAACACTGTAAGTCTATGTCAAATTCGAGGTTAGCAGGTTAGGTTTTGCGTCAGTCTGTCAGTATTTTTAACAAGTGTGTAACTGTTATAGAAGGTCCCTTTGAATATACTGAGAAGGGAACCCTTGCGTCCTTGAAAGGTGGGCTAAAACTGACACAAAACCTATGAATAATATGTTGGTAACACTGTAAGTCTATGTCAAATTCGAGGTTAGCAGGTTAGGTTTTGCGTCAGACTGTTAGTATTTTTAACAAGTATGTAACTGTTATAGAAGGTTCCTTTGAATATACTGAGAAGGGAACCCTTGCGTCCTTGAAGGGTGGAATAAAACTGACACAAAACCTATGAATATGATGGTAACACTTTAAGGGCCGGTTGCAGAAAGCAATGTTAAGTCTCGTGTTAGCTAACATCACGTCAAAGTGAACAAAATCGCATCAAATCTCAAATTTTTATGGTAACTTATACATTAGTAAACAAAATTTGATGCGATTTTGTTCACTTTGACGCGATGTTAGCTAACACGAGACGTAACATTGCTTTCTGCAACCGGCCCTAAGTCTGTGTCAAATTCGAGGTTAGCAGGTCATGTTTTGCGTCAGTCTGTCAGTATTTTTAACAAGTGTGTAACTGTTATTGAAGGTCCCTTTGAATATACTGAGAAGGGAACCCTTGCGTCCTTGAAGCGTGGAATAAAACTGACACAAAACCTATGAATAATATGTTGGTAACACTGTATGTCTATGTCAAATTCGAGGTTAGCAGGTTAGGTTTTGCGTCAGTCTGTTAGTATTTTTAACAAGTGTGTAACTGTTATTGAAGGTCACTTTAAATATACTGAGAAGGGAACCCTTGCGTCCTTGAAGGGTGGAATAAAACTGACACAAAACCTACAAATAATGTGTTGGTAACACTGTAAGTCTATGTCAAATTCGAGGTTAGCAGGTAAGGTTTTGCGTCAGTCTGTCAGTATTTTTAACAAGTGTGTAACTGTTATAGAAGGTCCCTTTGAATATACTGAGAAGGGAACCCTTGCGTCCTTGAAGGGTGGGCTAAAACTGACAAAACCTATGAATAATATGTTGGTAACACTGTAAGTCTATGTTAAATTCGAGGTTAGCAGGTTAGGTTTTGCGTCAGTCTGTCAGTATTTTTAACAAGTGTGTAACTGTTATTGAAGGTCCCTTTGAATATACTGAGAAGGGAACTCTTGCGTCCTTGAAGCGTGGAATAAAACTGACACAAAACCTATGAATAATATGTTGGTAACACTGTATGTCTATGTCAAATTCGAGGTTAGCAGGTCATGTTTTGCGTCAGTCTGTCAGTATTTTTAACAAGTGTGTAACTGTTATTGAAGGTCCCTTTGAATATACTGAGAAGGGAACCCTTGCGTCCTTGAAGCGTGGAATAAAACTGACACAAAACCTATGAATAATATGTTGGTAACACTGTAAGTCTATGTCAAATTCGAGGTTAGCAGGTTAGGTTTTGCGTCAGACTGTTAGTATTTTTAACAAGTATGTAACTGTTATAGAAGGTCCCTTTGAATATACTGAGAAGGGAACCCTTGCGTCCTTGAAGGGTGGAATAAAACTGACACAAAACCTATGAATATGATGGTAACACTTTAAGGGCCGGTTGCAGAAAGCAATGTTAAGTCTCGTGTTAGCTAACATCGCGTCAAAGTGAACAAAATCGCATCAAATCTCAAATTTTTATGGTAACTTATACATTAGTAAACAAAATTTGATGCGATTTTGTTCACTTTGACGCGATGTTAGCTAACACGAGACGTAACATTGCTTTCTGCAACCGGCCCTAAGTCTGTGTCAAATTCGAGGTTAGCAGGTCATGTTTTGCGTCAGTCTGTCAGTATTTTTAACAAGTGTGTAACTGTTATTGAAGGTCCCTTTGAATATACTGAGAAGGGAACCCTTGCGTCCTTGAAGCGTGGAATAAAACTGACACAAAACCTATGAATAATATGTTGGCAACACTGTATGTCTATGTCAAATTCGAGGTTAGCAGGTTAGGTTTTGCGTCAGTCTGTTAGTATTTTTAACAAGTGTGTAACTGTTATTGAAGGTCACTTTAAATATACTGAGAAGGGAACCCTTGCGTCCTTGAAGGGTGGAATAAAACTGACACAAAACCTACAAATAATGTGTTGGTAACACTGTAAGTCTATGTCAAATTCGAGGTTAGCAGGTAAGGTTTTGCGTCAGTCTGTCAGTATTTTTAACAAGTGTGTAACTGTTATAGAAGGTCCCTTTGAATATACTGAGAAGGGAACCCTTGCGTCCTTGAAGGGTGGGCTAAAACTGACAAAACCTATGAATAAATTGTTGGTAACACTGTAAGTCTATGTTAAATTCGAGGTTAGCAGATTAGGTTTTGCGTCAGTCTGTCAGTATTTTTAACAAGTGTGTAACTGTTATTGAAGGTCCCTTTGAATATACTGAGAAGGGAACCCTTGCGTCCTTGAAGCGTGGAATAAAACTGACACAAAACCTATGAATAAATTGTTGGTAACACTGTAAGTCTATGTCAAATTCGAGGTTAGCAGGTCATGTTTTGCGTCAGTCTGTCAGTATTTTTAACAAGTGTGTAACTGTTATTGAAGGTCCCTTTGAATATACTGAGAAGGGAACCCTTGCGTCCTTGAAGCGTGGAATAAAACTGACACAAAACCTATGAATAATATGTTGGTAACACTGTATGTCTATGTCAAATTCGAGGTTAGCAGGTTAGGTTTTGCGTCAGTCTGTTAGTATTTTTAACAAGTGTGTAACTGTTATTGAAGGTCACTTTAAATATACTGAGAAGGGAACCCTTGCGTCCTTGAAGGGTGGAATAAAACTGACACAAAACCTACAAATAATGTGTTGGTAACACTGTAAGTCTATGTCAAATTCGAGGTTAGCAGGTAAGGGTTTGCGTCAGTCTGTCAGTATTTTTAACAAGTGTGTAACTGTTATTGAAGGTCCCTTTGAATATACTGAGAAGGGAACCCTTGCGTCCTTGAAGGGTGGGCTAAAACTGACACAAAGCCTATGAATAATATGTTGGTAACACTGTAAGTCTATGTCAAATTCGAGGTTAGCAGGTTAGGTTTTGCGTCAGACTGTTAGTATTTTTAACAAGTATATAACTGTTATAGAAGGTCCCTTTGAATATACTGAGAAGGGAACCCTTGCGTCCTTGAAGGGTGGAATAAAACTGACACAAAACCTATGAATATGATGGTAACACTTTAAGGGCCGGTTGCAGAAAGCAATGTTAAGTCTCGTGTTAGCTAACATCGCGTCAAAGTGAACAAAATCGCATCAAATCTCAAATTTTTATGGTAACTTATACATTAGTAAACAAAATTTGATGCGATTTTGTTCACTTTGACGCGATGTTAGCTAACACGAGACGTAACATTGCTTTCTGCAACCGGCCCTAAGTCTGTGTCAAATTCGAGGTTAGCAGGTTATGTTTTGCGTCAGTCTGTCAGTATTTTTAACAAGTGTGTAACTGTTATTGAAGGTCCCTTTGAATATACTGAGAAGGGAACCCTTGCGTCCTTGAAGCGTGGAATAAAACTGACACAAAACCTATGAATAATATGTTGGTAACACTGTATGTCTATGTCAAATTCGAGGTTAGCAGGTTAGGTTTTGCGTCAGTCTGTCAGTATTTTTAACAAGTGTGTAACTGTTATTGAAGGTCCCTTTGAATATACTGAGAAGGGAACCCTTGCGTCCTTGAAGGGTGGGGTAAAACTAACACAAAACCTATGAATAATATGTTGGTAACACTGTAAGTCTATGTTAAATTCGAGGTTAGCAGGTTGGGTTTTGCGTCAGTCTGTCAGTATTTTTAACAAGTGTGTAACTGTTATAGAAGGTCACTTTGAATATACTGAGAAGGGAACCCTTGCGTCCTTGAAGGGTGGAATAAAACTGACACAAAACATATGAATAATATGTTGGTAACACTGTAAGTCTATGTCAAATTCGAGATTAGCAGGTTAAGTTTTACGTCAGTCTGTCAGTATTTTTAACAAGTGTGTAACTGTTATAGAAGGTCACTTTAAATATACTGAGAAGGGAATCCTTGCGTCCTTGAAGAGTGGAATAAAACTGACACAAAACCTATGAATAATATGTTGGTAACACTGTATGTCTATATCAAATTCGAGGTTAGCAGGTTAGGTTTTGCGTCAGTCTGTCAGTATTTTTAACAAGTGTGTAACTGTTATAGAAGGTCCCTTTGAATATACTGAGAAGGGAACCCTTGCGTCCTTGAAGGGTGGGCTAAAACTGACACAAAACCTATGAATAATATGTTGGTAACACTGTAAGTCTATGTCAAATTCGAGGTTAGCAGGTTAGGTTTTGCGTCAGACTGTTAGTATTTTTAACAAGTATGTAACTGTTATAGAAGGTCCCTTTGAATATACTGAGAAGGGAACCCTTGCGTCCCTGAAGGGTGGAATAAAACTGACACAAAACCTATGAATATGATGGTAACACTTTAAGTCTGTGTCAAATTCGAGGTTAGCAGGTTATGTTTTGCGTCAGTCTGTTAGTATTTTTAACAAGTGTGTAACTGTTATTGAAGGTCCCTTTGAATATACTGAGAAGGGAACCCTTGCGTCCTTGAAGCGTGGAATAAAACTGACACAAAACCTATGAATATGTTGTATGTCTATGTCAAATTCGAGGTTAGCAGGTTGGGTTTTGCGTCAGTATTTTTAACAAGTGTGTAACTGTTATAGAAGGTCCCTTTGAATATACTGAGAAGGGAACCCTTGCGTCCTTGAAGCGTGGAATAAAACTGACACAAAACCTATGAATAATATGTTGGTAACACTGTAAGTCTATGTCAAATTCGAGGTTAGCAGGTTAGGTTTTGCGTCAGTCTGTCAGTATTTTTAACAAGTGTGTAACTGTTAGAGAAGGTCCCTTTGAATATACTGAGAAGGGAACCCTTGCGTCCTTGAAGCGTGGAATAAAACTGACACAAAACCTATGAATAATATGTTGGTAACACTGTATGTCTATGTCAAATTCGAGGTTAGCAGGTTAGGTTTTGCGTCAGTCTGTCAGTATTTTTAACAAGTGTGTAACTGTTAGAGAAGGTCCCTTTGAATATACTGAGAAGGGAACCCTCGCGTTCTTGAAGGGTGGAATAAAACTGACACAAAACCTATGAATAATATGTTGGTAACACTGTAAGTCTATGTCAAATTCGAGGTTAGCAGGTTAGGTTTTGCGTCAGACTGTTAGTATTTTTAACAAGTATGTAACTGTTATAGAAGGTCCCTTTGAATATACTGAGAAGGGAACCCTTGCGTCCTTGAAGGGTGGAATAAAACTGACACAAAACCTATGAATATGATGGTAACACTGTAAGTCTGTGTCAAATTCGAGGTTAGCAGGTTAGGTTTTGCGTCAGTCTGTGTCAAAGCTGACGGAAAACCTAACCTGATAACCTCGAATTTGACATAGACTTACAGTGTCACCAACATATTATTCATAGGTTTGAATTATCACAGCCCGCTGAGGATCGTTTTTTTTTTGTCTGTTGATATTTTACTGTAAATGGTTAAGTTTATTATGCAACTTTATGCGAATCTGGGGTACACTTACCACCCGCGAAAGCGTCTGTCAATTTTTTTACTTCCTTTTACAATAAATAAAGTATTGGATTCACCCCAAAAATTCGAAAAGGAAGTTGTGTGAGTGCATCACACCAGATTTTTTACTTAAATAAGATATGATTACCTTTAACATAGCAAAGCACCAGACTTGTTATTATACTTCTTTCTTATTATTTTTTTCCATCCTTCAAGGACGCAAGGAGGCTAAAACCACCACCGCAGGCTTGCCAGACTTCGGGTTTCCTTATCAGTATATTCAAAGGGACCTTCCATAACAGTTACACGCTTGTTAAAAATACTGTAAGCAAACCCATTGCTGGCTTTTGGACTATAAGGTACCTGGTACTCCGCATACCTAGTTCTTTTCCATAATAAACTACCTACCTAAATAATTTTTCCAGATCATTGGATCATTTTATGAAAAATATATGTCTGGCATCAGAATTGGATCTACATAACCTAGCATTTTAGTGTAAACTGAGGACCAACATAATAAACTTATACCAATGCCTTCCAGGGTGAATAATTGAATATACTATAGTTTAGACAACATTTTGATTAACATAGAACTGATATAATATGCCTAATGTCTATCCCGCGAGAGTTTACAGTGGTGGGCGGAATTTACCGAGCCCGATTTACAGGGTTGGCGAGGGGGAGCGTTTTGAGCAGTTTTCTTTATCATGAGCAAGGTATTGCGGGTTGTTACCAGGGTTGCCGTTAAAAACCGACCTCCAACGTGTAAACTGCGAGACAAACGTCACTTTGACGAAATTTGCGTTCGTTATAAATTGAGCGAGAAAGAAAGCAACTATATGTTTCAGCGGTTAATTAATTCATTCATTATTCATTATCTTTAGCGAAAACAGAATCTATTTAATGTTATAAAAATAAGTTATCAGTGTCAGTTAAAACATAGGCGTCCGAGTAGGAAAAAAATCATAATTTATTAATTTTGCAATTTTCTTCTACATCACTATAATTAAAGTAAGAATCACTCGAGTCTCACTTAAATCGCCATCATAAATATTTATAATAAATTCTGGCACCATGCGGCTGTAAAACGCCTTTATTGCTCATATGCGACATTCACGAACTTCTATAAAAAAATTAAGGCATATACATATACACTGTTCAAAATTCATAAAACCACCACCTGTTGGATTAGATTGGCAAAATAAAAAAAACAGATAGGTAGTTATATTTCATGCAAATTATGACATCTCTGAGTATAACATTTATTTTAACTATTAAAATTACAATTCGTTTAAGTAGAGTTTAATAATGTTTTCTTTAGTGTTATTAAATATTTGTTCGCCATACTTTAATCAGAATGTATTTTTCATACTAGCTCTTTTATTAGGTATACATACAATAGCATAACATTCACACGAACTGACAAACTTGACATTTAACACTTAACCTTAAAATTACAATTCTCACCAAATTTTCCACTGAACAGCATTGCAGATAGTAATTACCTCTCTGTGACATTGCTGGTTTTTTAATTTTTGAACAGGGTATAATTGACGGTGACAGCTTATTTTTATGATAATAGTTTCTGTTTTCGCCACGAAATTAACAGAAATGTGCAGGTATTTTTTTAGAAGTTTTCCTGGTGTAAATCTGCTTGCCGTCTGAACCAATCACCAGCGTGCATTTGGTTCCATATCTCGGTTATAGCTGCAAACTCTCGCCGGATAGACCTTAGACCTTGTCCAAAACAAAAAAAATATGCCAAACTGAAACCACAAAGCAAGTTGCTTTGTGACTGAAACAATATAAATAGGGTTTTTCTACGACCACTACTAAAAGTAGGCCTTTTTCTATTAGCTTGTTTCACTAAAAATGACGTTTTATAAATCAGCTTGAAATCTGTTGTTTACTATTAGCACATAGCTGGTGTTGCGTTTAGAATTTTTTCTACTCCTTTATTAGTAAATTGCTCATTAAGCACTGCTTACTTGATTAGTAAATTCGTTGTTACAAACAGTGTTACGTAATGATAATGACTAACACGTAATTTTTTTTATTACGTTACAGTTAGCTTCTGTTGTTTGTACGAAGCGGTGTAGGGATGTGACTGCAGCCTCCTAATTTTTAAGATGGTGTGACAGATGATTTGACAGTTAATAAAATATTTCTTTTTCGTTTAACGAAATGAGTGTGATCGTAGAAAAAGTATAGTACGCAACTCGAGCTATAGAGCAATTACACGCTCGTGGAATTACACACGCGCCGCTACGCGGCTTGTGCGTAACTTTTCCAACTCGCGTGTAATATGCTTCCTACAGCTCTCGTTGTGTAATATACTATTAAACTGGAAGTGAAGTTATAAAGTTATTCTAGTTACTTCCTTCGTTAGAGGTAGTGTTTTTTTTAATAATTAAAGCATTATGTAATGAATAAAGTTTGACAGCTACCGGCTGCAGAAACAGTCACCTGTGCCGTCAAGGCCATCTCTTTACTATGACATAAATGATAACTGCCATAAATGGGATTAATAACAGTAAATTTAATAGAAAAAATATTGTGTGCAAACTCGTGCATAAACATTCATTTTTAGCACTTGTTGCACAAATAGCTATTTTGATCATAATTCAAGCGCAAATTAACTGATCTAGATAAAATATTTCAAAAATTGTAATCATATGTAGATGTTAGAAAGTTTTCGTAATACGAAAGAGAATAATGCTCTTTGGTAATACTATACCGTTATTGTATTTTAACTGAACTAAATAAACACACGAAAAGTCATTCATAACTGCCGCCGGCCGTTAAGGTTCACGTGATCTTTAAAAAACAAAGTAATTTGTAACGGCCGCCGATCTTTAAATTATGTCTAATAAATTATTCTTAACATGTATAAATATGTATTACGACAAATCTTGAATGATACACGGCAGACACGCAAGTGACGGCTTAGTGCCGGTAATAACTATTTCGCACGATATAGTGGTCTTGGCTAAGTTATTATTAAGAAACGATCGCGCTTTTTCATAGCGTAGTTAACAGATCGAGTAAATTGATCATACGACACCTGGCTGGTTTCCATAGATATAAGAAAAATAGCGCGTAGTAAGCACATTCCATAACGCAACAAGTACGATAAGTAAAAGCTAGCGTGCAGTAAGTAAATTCTATAGCACAAGTGCGGTAAGTAAAAATACATAACATAATAATTCAAAATTTTGAGAATATCCTTGTTCTTTGATAGTGCGAAAAATATTATACGATACTCAGTCGTTAAGTGCTTGTAACAGGTCTCGAAAATTAAAAAAAACTCGACCCTCCGGGTCTCGTTTTTCTAACTTTTTCTCGACGTGGTAAAATGCACCTACCGATCTTAAAGGTTTTGAAGGATCTGTCATTTGACAATTCAAATTTAAATGTGTCAAAGTCCGCTCAGTTATTACCACTATTACTACTTTTATAGGTACATAGCTCGAATCAGTGTACTCTAATGACAAATTTTTTCGATCTATGCTATAAATGCAAATACCATACCGGCCGTGTGCCGTATAAGATTTTTTGTATACCTAGTGAACAAGAACAGCAATCAATTTGAAAGGAAATAATTTAGGATATTATTTACTAATAAAAATTGTCGTAACTGTTTACCGAACTCGTAGCAAAGTATACAAAAATTAGTATTTTTGCCGTATAGACGATGAGCGTTACTGAGTGTTACAAAGCTCACGAGTGAAGAAAGGTACCGTCTAGTCACTAGTTATATAGGTAAATAATATTGTGTAACGCCATATTCCTAAGTATCTCTTTCAGTTTGAAATTAAATATTAAAAAACTGGCAAGTTTTTTATTTGTTTTTTATTAGTTATTTTTGAATTTAATAGTAACCTTTTGATTTTACATTTTTAAACGACACATATTAGACACCAAAAAATGTCAAACAACAACTTAAGAATATAGAACTATGTGGAAACTTGGCGCTGTTGGCATATCTACTTTCTACCACATTATTGTATTGGAGATTTAAAGATTGCACTTTAATAAAATAGTGTTTATTTCATACTGATGTCAAAAATGACATTTTTCGGATTATTTATGGTACAAAAAATGGAACATTAAAATCCTAGTACTTTAAAGTAAAATTTTAAAGTTCAAGTACTTTAAAACTTATTTATTCTACAAAAAATGGAACATTAAAGTCCTAGTACTTTAAAGTAAAATTTTAAAGTTCAAGTACTTTAAAATTATACGTCAGTTGTTGACATGAAATTTGAAATGATTTACAACTTTTTATTTAAAATTCATTAAACTTGCAGTATGAAATAAACCGTTGTATTCACCACGAACGAAAAGTGTTTCTAAAGGTCCTCGCAAGTAATTCCGTCCTCGGCTGACGCCTCGGACGTAAACAACTTTCTCGTCTTTAAAATGCCACTTTTCGTTCTAGATAAATAAACTACTATAAATCGCTCGTGATGTTTTAATTGAAAAATGTAAGATGTAGGTACAAAATGAATAAAAATTCTATTGGAAACATAATTTACCCCCTATTCGGCCCGCACTGTTTTTGACGTAACCTATCATAAATTATTGACAACATTTTTACTTATTAACTGATTCTCGTCTGACGTAAATGCAACTTGTTGCTCTTAGTCCAGATGCAGATAACCTACAAACAAATGGGTAAATTGCCTTTCAGGTAAATTAGATAATCAGCACATCCAATAACAAAGAACTGGTACATGTTTCCGCGTTTGTACGCTACGATGTTACAAATTTTATTCAAAATTCATATTTTAGGTTAGTATTCTGATAATGCGAAAATCCCCTATAACAGTTCAACAATGGGTAGATGCTCTGCCCATAACAACTGCGAAAACCTCGACAAATAACACACTGAGTGTTGGGCATTCACCAGCCAGATTGATCCGAGGGGTATTTGCAAGAGATGTTTCGATACAATCTGACGACGCCAGCAACTGCTCCAGCGTAGAATCGATGCTGGAGCTGCGACGACCAGATCCTGAAGCTGTGCTGTTGGGCTTGGGTTTCGGTCCTCCCAACAGGAACAATACTGCAGCTCGCATTCCACAACGATTTTTGAATCCTTCGAAGGTAAGTCACCGATAGGATTGTGCTAAAAATCAAAGTAATATAAATAATTATATGCAAATTAATGTGCATATTTTTTAGATACTGACAAATATAGACATTTCAAAATTCCTAGACCAACAACAAGGAGAAATGCAATTTTCGGAGCAAAAGTAAGTGAGAACAGTGTTAAAGTATAGTGCGTTCAAGACAAGTAACAAAGCTGTTAAGTTAAAAGATATACTTATCGACTCAAGTACTATGATCCACATTCTAAAATGTTTGTTTCGTTTTTAATACAGATTAAAAACTTAAATTTTCAGATTTTATTTTTTGTGTATAATTGATTATTGATGATGGTAATGTAAATCAGTTTTATTTATTTATTATTACTACAATACTGTTGAACAGATTTTGAATCTGACCTGGCCTTGATAATCAGTTAAACGCGTCCAGTCTCGCCACATAAAGTATCACTTTTCCTCCTAACAACATAATATACTATTAATTGACCTATGCACAAAATAAAAAATTTTAATTTTAGCTTCAACTGTTTTTAAAAATAAAACAAAAAAGAATAATTGGATCATAGTAAGTCTTGATATGGTTTAAAAAAAATCCTAATTTAATGGAGAATCTATCTCTGACCATTCCCTAACTTGAATTAATTTGCAGTAGATTTAGTTCGACGCCAAGCTCTCCTGCACGGCCACGTCCAAGCACGTCCTGATTCTCATCACTTCATTAGTGATGGTAGGATGAAAGAGACGATCTATTGACTTTAGTGAGGAAAGCATATCCATCCAATAAACACCTACTTATATAACGACTGTTATCTTCATGTAATATAACAATACTTGGTATACTGCTGCAATATTGCATGAATGTGATACTAATTTATGTTTCCGCAAAAGTATGCATGTGAGAATAGTATTATTTGTAGTATAAACAACTGTGATCCATGAGCGCTCTACTTGAAAATTTTTATTTAAAAACTGAATAATTCTTACTTAACGTAACTTCTGCACGAGAAATAATGAAAGTGTAGATTTTACTAATATTAACATGATTTGAAAACAATGTAGTGGCTAGCATTTTAGTTTAGTTCCGTAGCGAAAAGCTAAGTAACAAAATTATTAAATGTAAAGCGCTATTATTTTCACCTTTTAATCCAGTGAAATCAAGTCTTTCATTTGTATGTTTCCATTAATTCATAGTTAACCTTTCAATATCGACACTAATGAGCACAAGATAAAATCTGTCTTCTTAGAAGTTGTAAAGTTACAAACGGCCTATACTTCATCAAACACTACCATCCAGTGATTTGGACGATTGCATAGTGCAATGGGCTTTTACAGCAATATTAAATACGTGTGCGTAATTTATATTAAAAATCTTCTAGAATAAGAGTCAGTAATATTCTTCAACACAAATATTGAATAGTTGTAGGTAATTTGTAGTTTCAAAAAGCAATTTTAAATTAGAATTCACTGTAAAAATATGATGTGATATCCGCTGCAATTCCGGCCAATAGTACGCTGGCTTTCAAGGCTGCTATTTTTCAGCACATTTCTCATATATATATTCAGCTACTTAGTAGATGCGATTATAAAGTTTTGTCACTAATGGCTGCTAGTTGAAACACTTTGAGCTTCAATCAATGGTTATTGAAAAAGAACAAAATGCAAAATAATAATAAACAAAACTTTGTTTTTTGCTTACTTACATTCTTGATTAATAAAAACGATTCCTGTAGCAGCCCATTTATTATTCTTAGCTTTCGATATGTTTATTAAATAACTCTGGTAACGCTTCCACGATATTTATAACTTTAAATTATACTTTTTGTGTTATTTTGTCAATTCATGCAGACAGGTATAGGAATTGCTTAGCTAAAATACTCGATTCCTCGATTTTAATAACCAATATGAACTATAAGGGGAAGCTTATGGTAGTCTTAAGTAGAGACCTGAGTGGGTCCAATATATAGGACCACACGCGACCTGCAAGTTTTGCACTTTTAAGCGTACTTGACCCCAAATTTGAATATTAGACCAGCACGTACCCGCAACTTGCTTCACATAGAACGCCTATACACAATAAAAAATATTATTTTCGTACTTCCAAAATTACATTATTATTAGGTATAATTTTTTTATACACAAACAATATTTATGTTGAAGAAATGAAGTTGTGCCCGACCTATAGCAATTAGCTGATCTAGATCACTTATCTAGAGTAGCTTAGTATTGTAATGTGCACCCTTGAGGCCAAAAAATGACAACTAACTATTGCAAGTACCGTTAATTTGGTATTTTATAGTTAAATTTGCTGATTCAAAATATGTACGGTCAGTATAATTACAACTCTGACCCGGAGCTTTGTAGAAAATTTTTATTAAATATAACAAGCACTTGAAAAATGTCTGGAAATATGTTCTTCAGCTATATTTCAATAAGAGCATGACTGCATGTAAACTGAAAAAATCTCGACCCCGACAGAAGAGAGATTTTTTCCTGGAGGCATGCACGAATGCTTTTGTTAGAAAAAATTGATGTCGAACCGTTTTTGCAAATATTTTGATAGGAAATTTTTTAAACACGAGTTATATACTTATAGAGAATATCACAAATGAAAAAAACACAGTAAAGATATCTAAATACTAAAATTTTACGTTTTTTTTGTCAAAACTACAGTAAGTTGAAATTACCCGACAAATTTCCAAAAATTTTCGATTATTAATAATCGCTGTTGCTATAGAAAATTTCCAACTAAATATGCGTAAGGGATAATCTCATGTAAAATTTAAGGGTAATGTATATATGAACACAGAATTTCGGAAATATAAACATTTTATTTTATAAAATTTAAAGACAAGGTCCAAACCGTACAATAAAATTATATACACTCACAGACAAAAATATTGCATTTTTTTTTGTTCTTTTTTGGTGTTTGTGTTTTTTCCATTGGCGCCTCGAGTGGTTTTTGTTGCAAATGTCCTTTCACTGGAGTATTTTACATATAATTGAAGCTTATAACAGATCCTGATTTTGGTTGTAACATTTCATTAGAACGAACAACTATAACGACAATATAACAATACGTTAAGGCAACATAATTAACAATTTAGTACTTAGTATTTCCTCCTCTAGCTCTAATGATAGCCTGCATCCTCCTAGCATGCTTTGCATGCGGAATTCGATGCCATTCTTCCTGTGCAGCAATTCTGAATTCTGCAATTGAATTAGGAGCTGGATTTCGTGCTCGTATACGTCGGTTTAGGATGTCCCATACGTGTTCTATGGCATTTGCGTCAGGACTCATTGGTGGCCAGTCTAGTGTCGCAATCCCGACATCTTCAAGATACTGGACCACTGTTCTTGCGGCATGCGCACGGGCATTATCATGCATTAGCACAAAATTATCGTACCCAATGAAGCCAGCATAAGGTACAACATGCTCTTCAAGTACATTGCGAATATACCAATCAGCATTCATTGTTAAATTCACCTCAATGAGCTCCGTGCAACTCTCCCAGCTAATGCCACCCCATAGCATAATGGAACCACCATCAAAGCTAACGTTGTGTGTGAGATTACATTCTGCAAAACGTTCCCCCAACCTTCTGTATACTAGACCACGTCCATCTGGCTTCCATAGCTGTATCCTTGTTTCATCCGTAAAAAGAACATGCCGCCGTTGATGTTCATTCCAGTTAGCATGGGCTCTTGCAAATTGTAACCGTCTTGTTTTGTGATGTGGGGGAAGTCTAGGCACTCTGGTAGGACGTTTTGGCTTTAAACCGAATTCCTTAAGTCTTCTTATTACTGTTTTGACACTTAACATTGACTTGTCTGTTAATCAGTAATTCATTTTTGAGATGTGGAGCTGTAAGTGTGCGATTTCTTAAATGTTGGATTCTCAGATATTGATCGTCTCTTGGAGTAGTACATCTTTTGCGTCCTCCGCGCAATATCTTCTTGTCTGCAACCTTCATTGGCTAAAGTAACAATTTCAACAGAAACCAACTCGCTTAAATGTGGCATCTCGCTAACCAAAACTGCAGAATCAACAAACAAAGCATGAGAAATGTCATTCCGATAACAATAAACAAAAGAGTAGCAGTTGATAGTCGTCAAGGCACACTGTACATTATTTGTAATTTGTAACATTCTTTCTTATTCAGCTATATAAGCTAAATCTAAGCATTCTTTAATCTGTAATAAATTGTGGTATAAGTAAAAAAATAATTGTGAACAGACATTTGCAACCCAAGGCGCCAATGGAAAAAACACAAATACCAAAAAAGAACAAAAAAAAAATGCAATATTTTTGTCTGTGAATGTAGTATTAATATTTGCTCTGAATTTCCTAAACAGTAAAACGGATATTATAAAATAAATCAATCAATTGCATGTTGTAGTAATTAAATTTATTCTTTAATTAAAGCCGCAATACTATTTCATTATTTTACATAAAGAATAACATATTTTAAGTAATCAACAGGGTAGTTAACGGATCAATGACTAGCATATAAATGAAGAAATATTGAAGACAAAAAATTATATAAACGAGATTTATATACTCTGTTCACGAAACTCCTGGGCTGTCAAAAATAATTGTTTTAAAATTTCTTGGGTGTACTTATAATAGTTACTTTTTTATGGAATGTACTTCAAATCTAGTGACTAAACTAGTGATAAATAAAGATAGGTTATGTTCGATGGTTTTATGTCGAAAGTAGAAAAATATTATTAAACAAAGTTACAAATTGGAAATGTAAGTATTGAATTTTAAGCCAAAACGCACCTAGGGCTGTAGTGCTACAGAAAAGGAGAGAGAATAAGAAATTTATAGTGAATACTTTTATATTTCCACAATCAGTCTGTTGTTTCAGAATCTGAAGAGAATTCCATGTCGGACTCATCAGTATCAGATTCAGTTAACGATATTATGACTGGAGGAATATCCGCCACACTGCAAGTGCCCATGTATTTTATCCAGTCATTTTTAATAAGTGTTTCACAATGAGCAATACTGTTCTTCCACATTTGCTCTGTAAAATTACTGAGAGCTATACGCCATAACTTGTCAACATTATCTTTGGATGCAGGTTGGAATTGTATATGCTTGTTGTAATAGTTTTTCGCAAATGCCCATGCTAACTCTATGGGATTATACTGGCACTGGTAAGGAGGCAGTCTAAGAACGGCATGCCCATGTTGGGATAGAAACTCATCAACAACATATTTTTTGTTGGTGGTGTTAATCAGTGGCCTTATAATTTCTCAAAGTTGGTGTTTGGTGCATTTTAAAAAAGATTCTTCGTTGATAGAGACAATTACGAATTGAAATGTCACTTTGACAAATAAATCAAATTTTTAAATTTGGAAGTTTCAAAATTTTGCAGTGATTCCAAATGTGAAAGTAGAAAGTTCCCAACAAAATTTTAAATTTGTTGCCAACTTAAATATAATGATTACAATTTGACAGCCCAGGAGTTTCGTGAACAGACTTTATTTATTTTATCTAGAAAAAGTATATTTACATATTTTTTCTGTAGGTACATATATTTATTAAAAGATTATACAATTAGTAACTCTTTTCAGAGATTTTCATGAGGACGGATTGCCAATCGACTCAAAACTGGAAATGTTACGGTGATTTTGTATTTTTAGGATTTTTAAAATGGTAAAAACTAGACAACGTAAGTTTCTTGTTGCTAAGTAAGCGACACTAATTTTTGACATTATATTCTTACCATATCTGATAATAAGTTAATCTGAAGCGTAATGCACAAGGCGGTAAAAAAAAGAAAAAACAGAGGAAGTTATGTTTTGGAGTAGGTGGCTGTGACTTAATGTTTTACACCTTCTTTCAATTCTAAGCAACTTTTCTAAATAACATTTTTGTCTATTTTGAATAATAAGGGTACTTTATTCTTATGTCATTTTCATATTTTTGAACCTCCCCCGTATACGAAAGGAGCTATTTAAATTTTAGCAAGTTTATTTTGAATTTTAGAAAATGCAGGGATATTTATCAAGAACAAAATTTTCTAATAAATGCAAATTTAAAAAGTTGCTTCTTTGTAACCCATTATTCTGATCATGCTGTAGAAGAACTATAATTTGAATAGGCTATTTTTCAAGTACATTGTAAAACAAACCAAATATATAATTTTTTGCATAGTGATCATAAAAGTCGGCTTTTTAACAAAAAATCATGTAGAAAAGCTTTTTTTTTTTTTTAGAGAAAATTCTTAAGGGAAGTAACACTTTTAACTACTTTATTGAATCTGTGATTGTCAATTTGACAGTTGCAAATTCTGAAGTCCTTTTTGACCAAATTTGTGTTACACGAGATCGAGACGGTGTGTTCAATTCTTTAAATTCTCAAAAAGGGCACCAACGGATTTTTATCAAATAAGGACAAGTATATCCAAGCATTCAAAACGAGAGTACGTAAACTCAGGTAGCACAATTAATCTGAAAGAGAAGCTCAACTCAAGTACAGGTCGCAGTAACAAATAAAGCCAGAATGCAAATATCACAGTATAATCGTAAAATATAATCACAATATTTATCATAATCGGAATCCTAGATTGCCACAAATTATTAGCTGTGATTATAAGTATGAGGTTCCTTAAACAAAATATTACAACTAGTACTTACAATTTCACAATTTTGCAAGACAGAGTTGTTGCACATATTAAAATCAACGGACAGGCAATTGTTAATCCGACTTCACAAGGTCACGTCCGTGACCCGGGCTCTCAAGACGTTTGGCACAATTTCGTGCGGCGGAGCACTGGTCGCCAGGGGAAAGTTCAACACGAAATAGGGCTTAGACCTGGAGAATAAGTTTCCTGCCCTCTCAAAACGTCCGCAGCAGGCGTAAAAACAGCTGTACACGGCGTTGCGCATCCCTCACGTGAACGAATGAAACCACGTCTGCAATTAATGCCCTAATCGATCCTCGTGGCTGCTTGGAAAAATTCCAGATACGTGCGGTAGCATAAAATTGCACCTAACGAATGGCGTGGAACTAGCATTTTCTTATAATTATCTCGGAGATTCGAATCCGCTCCCAAAAAACGTAGGCAACGTCGCCTAAACAAACCAATGGCAGCCCATGAATTCTCCGAAACTTTCTATCACTCTGAAACAGCTTCATGTCGTTTGCCGAGCAAAATCAGCAGAAGAACGCTCCGAAGGCAAAAGCGAGTTTACAAAACTTTTTGTTGCAAAGAAGTAGGTGTGACGCCAGCGCGCGAAATACGAACTGAGTACCAAAGACATCAGAATTGAAAAGATGCGTAACAATACAAAATAATTACTACAGACGTCGAAATCAAATTAAGGCGCAATTTAATCATAACTAGTTGTACAATATACTATTCTTAATTTAGACATAAAAAAACATGTATTTTTACGCCATTCTTATACCTAGCCAAATGAGATAGAGGATATATAGCTCTTGACAAACATAATATTACTGCTGGTAGTAACAAAAGCTTCATCTTTACTATCAAAATTCTTTGCTATACAAGGAGTACATCAAGAACATATTAACACTCACACTCTATATACGTTGCTAAAATAAGTGTGGCATTCACTAATCGTCCTTTTTTTAAATGTCAATCATAGTAGACTTAAAGTGGGAAACAATAACGGAGAAGATAATGCTGCAGATTCAAAATCCAATTAATAATATGGTGAATGCCACAAATTGATTGAAAGGAAAAGAGAAGTAAGAATGAGGTGACTGAGAACATGAAAAGATGAAGCTATAGACAAATATAGTAAAAACCAGATAGAAACAAGCAAACTGTGCAAAATTTAAAAAAGCATAGTTGATTGAATGAGCAAAGGAGACAAGATGAAGTAAAACTGCTAGTAATGCAGGATGAAGGTGGACAAAAAATACAGTATGATAAAGGAAAAACTGAGAAATAAGGAAACAATTTTTTTTTAGATCATAAAATATACAAAATATTTAAGAGTGTAATAAACAAAATAAAGACAAGGAAAGCCACAGGCATGGATCAGATAGCGGAAGAAATAATAAAGTTAGGATATGAGACATTCACAATCCGTTAAAAACCCCTAACCACACAAATATTTAGCAACCGCTAAATAGGTATTTCGCTATTGTTAAATATTTGTGTGGTTAGGGGTTTTTAACGAATTGTATCAGATTGAAACCACAGGCTCCACAGTATTTTAGTAAGGAGAAATTACATAAAAGAATCTATGAACTAATAGGAAGAAGAGGAAGTAAAGAAGCGACTAGTAACTACAGAGAAATCACATCACCTAACACAGCCTACAAGCTATTGTCAAGTATACTATAGCATTGTAGAAATAAAAATTGGAGATTATCAAAGTGAATTTTGCCCTAATAAATGTTCCATGTAGTAGAAAGAGGCGGAAAAAAAATAACTCCAATAAATCAAAACCAAACGTATTAGATGCCAAAGAATGGAATAACTAAATAGTGCCACCAACTGGTTTGGACTATCTGACGGAGGTTTAGGCCCGATTAGGGTGTATTTGAATTTTTCTTTTGCAAAACAATTGCATTTTCATTTCTTCCATACTATGATGACCTGTGGTACCCACTTTAAGGTTTTTTTCCACCAGTTTCGCCACCACATTTAAGCAACTGGATATATTATCTGTTTGTTAGTATAGCCTCTCCGCACCATATTTTGTGCGCAGGTTAATGTAGCTGCTACTCCATCTTTGAATATGGTAATATGGTCACCGAGGTTGATATTAATGCCCTCCTTTCAGTTTGGCCCACCCACATATGCTCAGGGCCGCTCCATTGCTACTTGCTGTCTTAAACCCATCTATAAGCCAGACTGGTGATCCATGACTCCTTAGAATTGCAATGTCCTTATTACGTCCCCATGCAAGATTTAAGTTTTGAAAGGTTTTGTGAGTGTTGATCTAATTCTGTCGTAGGATTTTTATAATCTCTGTATATTCCATTCGCTCTTAACCTGTAAGCGGCAAGTACCGTTGCAGTTTCTAATATTAGAAATAGGTCAAATAGCAGTTCTATGGTTGCCATGGGTGTACCTACCCAGTTACAGCAAGACAAGCAGGTTTCTTTAAGAAACTTGCTCAATGTTGCTTCCCACCATATCAATGTTACCGCCAATATTTTAGTCCCACTAATGGCTGCATACCCATAGGACTTTTGTCTTATTTGTGATTTTTGTGGGATGTGACCTAAAGACAACTTGGTGTCTAGAGTACTACCCCTATGTCTTGAAGATTTCTCCCTGTAAACGCTATAACAGAGGCTTTCGTTAGATTTACCGTTAATCCCTCTCTTGCACACCATTTTTTATTAGTTACATCAGTTCTGATACAATTGCTTTGTAAATCCCGAATACAGGATTAGTCAAAATGTACGTAGGTCCTAGAAGAGTATACAGTCAATCCATTTCAGTACAGCTTGATTGATGTGCCGCCTATCGGCAGCAGTTTAAATAACATAAAAAGGTATTGTCAAATGTCCTCTCCGTATATGGCAAGTTACTTTATCGAGAGGGCTTTGAACTATATTTTGTTTTACGACTGCATGTCGGTGATTATTACATTGCTCTATCCATAATTCAGCGCGTTGAGTCACTTGAGTTGTCAGTTGTTAAAGTGAGGTTGTGTGTATACGCAATCCATAAAATAAGTTACATGACTTTCAAAAATTACTGTTTGACACAAGGCCGCTTGATAGCGTTTTTTTTTAAACGCACTTTACCGTGCCTCCACAAATTAGACACACACTCAATCCCTTAGCTAGCTCTAAACAATGTACATAAAATTATTAACTGACTGATTAACTGGAGGCTGCTAGAAGCAAGACCATGAAAGTGAAAAAGAAACAATTGATAAACAAAAAGTACAAGAAGACTTAAAAACAATGTAATTATCAAAAAAAAATTAAGAGATATGTCAAACATGAAAAATGATAAATAAAAAGGGTGAAGAAATAGATCAGATCAGTTCAGTTTAGAACGGCTGTAATTCCTTAGAGAAATATTTGTTTATATAGATGGCATAGTGATTGAATTATACCGGGTGTCCACTTTCAAACTGGAACATAGGGATTTAGCATTGTATTTAACAGTTTCATGAATTCCTGCTCGCCAATTCAACCTACAAAAAATGTTTTGGTATTAATGGAAAGAGAAAATAATTGTGCATCTAATGGTATAGTTGTATTTATACCCATTCGGAGTCACGTGATAATCTAGTGACTTTACATATGTCGATTCTTAGAAATGCAATTTTAGGGTAATAAATGACATTTCGTTTTGTAGGTGATCACGGCATCTTCCAATTTCTAAAACAAGGTTGCTACGGGTTTTTCTCTTAAGTCTTATATGAAATTAAACTGATTTTACGTATTAAATAAAACATAATATGTTGTAAAATGTAAATATAATAAAGGTACGTTGGCTGCTACGTTAGAAAAAGCCTCAGATTTCAAACAAGAACAATTACTTAAAATAGAAATTTTCACCTGAACTGGACTCAATACCTAGTTGTTAACTATTTATACAGAAATTAACACATGGTCTCCTATTCGCATTTCAACACTTGAAATTATAAAACATAACCTACAAAATCATACCACTGTATCCCGTCTTTCTTTAATTTATAAATTGTGCTCTCCGAGACATTTAACGCAAGAGAAGCATGGCGAACAACGTCGAAACATGAAACTGTTAGTTTACCATTTTTAATATTCTCGTACTCTTCATCAAAATTAATTGTTGTGACTGCTCGTTATACCACATGTCCGATGGTTTCTTTTTATTTTTAGTTTTCTGCTCAACTAAGTAGGTTTTATTAACCTTATCTCAATAACTTACACGAAAAATATAATCTGACAGATTAGAAACGTCAAATTTTAAAATAAATTTTTGTAATCGAAATGCCTTTTTTTCAAATTTCCTACATTTCATCTAACGGGTGTTCATAAACAGTCGTCATCCCAGTAGGTTTTGACTTCAGAAACGTATGTCTATTAAAATTGAGAAAAAACGCGATATGACAGTACTCAATGACATTTCATTGTGTTGCACGAATTAATCAAAGACATAACATTTTGTTTTTCAAGGCAACTGGGATGACGACTGTTTATGAACACCCGTTATTTTACTAAAGATGACAGTGACAGACAAGTCACGTGACTCCTAATGGGTATAATTTTGACTATATCAAAAATGTAATTATTTTTGTCAATTTTTACATATAATCTCATAAGAGCATTAATTCTTTCCGGAAATTTTCTTGAGTGCGTTCCAACAAAGCCCCGAGCGGGACGCGAAGACAAATTAGAACATTGTTGGAATGCATAAAAAATAATTTCCGGATATGAATTAATGCTCGAATGCAGATTCGGTAAGAAAATCGTAACGACACAAACCCTCACAGTTAGGTTGGTCTACCTACAAAAAATATCCAAGAAATTTTGTTGTTGTTTTGGTTACGGCTCGTGAACTAATTTTTCTATTGGTCATTAATGAGTGTCGTACGATTTTCATTAATAGTAGTTTGTATACCAAAGCACTGAAGTATAACTTTTTATCACGAATGTGGATTTAGTTGCCGAGGCCCGTAGGGCCAAGGCAAATAAACCACATGAGGGATAAAAAGGAACTTCAGTGCCGAGGTGTACACTATGTTTTATTTGAAATCGAGGAATCGTGAAATTACAACATTTTAACCAACTTTTGTAGGTTATGTTCGGTCGATTGACGTTTATCTGTCGCCTCGCCACCTACAAAAATGTCGTAAAACAATGGATTACTTCACTGCCGATTTCTCGTATTTTAATGACGATTTCGGCGTACTTCACTGCCGATTTCAAATAAATAATATTAATCAAAAGTTTTCATGTCTTTTAAATATGAGTTGCCTTGAATTGAAAACAGTTGACAGCTATATTCAAATTAATTTGTTATTCGATGACATTCAGAATTAGTTCAGTAGTTTTTCTGTATAAAATCAACAATTACTCGAACCAAGAGGGAGTCTTTATGAAAATAACTTTACTAGCATCATTTGCTTTACATAAACAATTTCATAATTAATAAACAATAATTCTTATGGTCGAAAGATACCTATCACAGTGAGGTTAGTTTGTGGAGAGTTTGAGATTTGTTTTCAGTAAAATTTTATTACAGTCCAATGCGGTCTGCATCTGCAATAAAGAGTTATGTCCGGAAATTCGATGAACCTGCTAATATTTCAGCAAAATCAGAATTTAGAGGTAATTAGTATTCCGGGTCTTCTTTTCAAACAGGTACAGTTGCGGCCAATAAAAAATGGGACAACTCTAAACAGATTTTTGTCAAATTCTAGCTGCTTGAACTTGTTTTATTAATATTTCAGAGCAACATTGAATATTTGACATCTGCCAACAATTCCAAATTAGAAATAATACAACAAAGTAATTATGCCGCATATAAATGCAGCGACGAAAGGTGGAATAATTGCGAAAATAGACGCAACTGTCCCAGTTTTTATTGGCTGCAACTGTACATAAGAATTTCATATTTATTTTATTTTAACATTAATGAATAGCAACAATAAAATTACTAATTACTAATATTTCAACAGAGATGGTCTAGAATCTATAAAACTTATAACAAGTATTAAAATAGCCCCCATTCTGATGTAAACAACATAAAAGGAATTCCTAACATCCCTATTTTTCATTTTGAAAGCAGACACCCGGTATATTTTCAGACAACCTCAGAATATGAAACCTTAACATTCAAAATTTCAAACATTTTACCAGTTATGTAGATGTATATCAAGAAAATGGACAAATTATTCTAAAAAAAAAAGAATTTTTATTTACAGTAAACGTACAATGGAAATATTTTTTCATTGATCTTACCATACCCATTTCATTAAATGGTAGCATTTGTCCTGAAACAATTAGAGGTAGGTAAATTATAATGCAAATGCATTGTATATTTATTAATTGAATGCATTTATATTAAATTAAGCCAGGGTAATCTGAAAAATACAATCCTATTTATTTTTATAGTAAATAAAATGACGTTTGATGATGAGTGTAGATCAGTTAAATGTGTTATTAGCTCAGCTGCCATATGGTATGTTATATTACTTACCTACTGCTATCACATAGCTGTTTTAAAACTGCATGGAAATGAAATGCAGTATGTTCTGGGTTCGGTTTAAGTTCATTTTGTAATGTTTTACTCTAGTTTGGAGTCATTATCCAAATAAAACAACTGATAATAACAGTAATTGTTAAAAATTATATAAAAAATCGAATCTTGGGTTTAACCTGTGTTGTTAAATTGATGTACCATCAGTACTTTCATTCCATACATTTAATAATATCCATTGCAGTTATTTCCATTATCTCATGATGAATTATCTTTATTCAGAATTCATTTCATTCATTTACAATGGCCCAGTGGCGTATTATAGCAGAAGCCTGAGAGGCCCGGGCTTATGGTACAAAATTTCAAGGAGCGCCAAAATGGTGTAATTGACAAAATTATTTCACCTTTGTCATAAAATATTAATTCCCAGTGGAAATTCCAGCTAATAATTTCTGGATTTTTCTGATACTAAGGAAGATATGGGCGCAAAATATACGGGGCTTCTGGCGGCAGGCATGGTTAGTTAATACGCCACTACAATGGCCGCTAATTTAAAATATTACATGTGCCATTTTCATTAGTTTCTAAGTAAGATTTCCAATATTGCTAGGCAAAGACATATTTAGTGATAGCTGATAGAACCTCAAACAAGTTTGTAGCTTACGTTTAAATTTAGAATGCTTATTTTGTACGAGTAGCCATTTTAAACTACAAATTTCCAACCTGTATCTTCCAGGTTGATATATTTTATTGTCGTATGTGCAGTTGCTTAATGCTGTAAATGAGAAATATATTTACTTTATCTTCCAAATTATAGTGCAATAGTGTTCTCAGCCGAGGAGCTATTTGATTATAAGAATGAGTATTGTGAGAAAAAAATTAGAAACATGTACTGTGCACATATTGTGATATAGGTTGTACCTGTTGTATTCCAGTGAAGTTGCATCAAATAGTAAATATAATTCCATTTTTTAACTACAAAGTAAAGTAGATTGCCATAGAATTTCTTCCTCAAGTCAACCATTAAGGTAAAAGTGAAATATGTAGGGATTTGTCTGTAAGTATAATGCGGACCAATTTTATCGCTTTATCGTGTAATACTTCTCATATTTTTATGTGTATTTTTTTGCTGTGCAATATAGAATTAATAAGCAATTGTTGTTTTTTTTATCCTAACATTAAGAAACATTTGTATGCTACCCACAGTTGCACATTCTGCCACAAAAAAATGTTGCAGCAAAATGACATTCACAAAAGGATTTCCTCATCAGTTTTGAACAGGTATTACGACAGATACCAAGTAATTGCAAATCTTACCTAATTAGAGATTATATCGTGTGTTCCCAAAAAAACTCATTCGCAGTGTAGCGCAGCTGCGTAAATGGCTTGAAGACGTCATAGAGGCTATAAACCAAAAAATGAAATAGTAGATTATGCAACGAGGGAGAGAAATTGCACTGAAGCAAAATAGCATTCTCTCTGAGTTGTATATACTATTTTTTTCACGTTGCAGGAAGATTTAAAACGAAAACCCGTTTTTTTTAAACGTCACTTATTGACATTTTAGTTACAATTATTTTAAAATTAGTAGCCTATGGTAAATCTTAAAGTTGGTGGCACTGTAAGTCATTATGACAAGAGCTCACAATTATTTCAAATTCGAGGTTAGCACGTTAGGTTTTGCGTCAGTTTGCGTCAAAAGTGACGCAAAACCTAACCTGATAACCTCGAATTTGATATAATTGTTCTGTCAGTTATAATGAAAACTCCCTAGGGAAATTTTTGTGTTATTTAGCCTCTAGGGAGTAAATGTTTTACTTCTGTCACAGTTTTGATGCTATAGAAACCAGAGCCAGTAGATATAGGAGAGTACCGCCACGTCCGCCATGTTTGTTCCTTTGTCATATGCGTCACTTTCAGGTTTGTAGCACAATTCCGTCAACGTGACATTTATTGGCAATCCGAAATTTTACTTAAAATTGTCAAGACTGTAAGTCTCTGTCAAATTCGAGGTTAGTAGATTAGGTTTTGTATGTTATTTGACACAAATTGACAGAAAACATAACCTGATATCCTCGAATTTGACAATTTCAAGTAAAATTTTAGACATAACTCAATCAGTCATTGCTGATGGGAACAAAAATGGCGGCATTTTTACGGATCAAAGAATGGCGGTACTCTCCTATATCTGCTGGCCCTGAAAAAATTTGATTTAAAGTGCGTTACTAAATCAGCTAGTAAAAGTGGAGTTCACAATGTGACAGTTCTAGAGAAAGTATCAATTGTACGCGTGCAGTAAGAAACATCTGTAATGTCAAGTGTGATTTGAGTTGAACAATAAAACTAACTTTTCTAAACGTCACGATGCAGTTTTTAGCACAGCGGGACCCATGTCACCAACGCAGGGATATTGCCGCACAAAAGAGGAGAATTGCGTGAATACCCTTTTGCCTCGACTAACAATAGACCAGGCGAAAAGGGAAAGTCAACCCGGGTGGACCATACAGTTGTAAACGACTCGAAAAGGAAAAGTCCTTTCTTGGCAGAAGTTATTTCAACCACTTGTGCAACAATAGAGAAAAGGGAGCTTAGCTGGACAATCCTATTGTGCACAAAAGAATAGGGAATATCCCTTTCATTCACGCGCAACCTATATAAGCGTATGTAGTTGGGTTTTCGAGGACTTCTTCTACATATTTCGACTTGATGCATTTTGGTAGAGTCGAGGACCAAGGTCTGTTATAAATAAATAATTTCGTCTGCAAACCAGGCTACTCACTGTTCGTATTTGTATTTAAATTAATACTGACGAATTTCTGGATGTCTACCAACCTGGTATTTCTGGAATGTCAAAACTGGCACATGAAATACTTGAAATTCCTTGAATTTCTTTATCCTCCTGGAATTTCTATAACATTTTAAATGTTATCAAATTTGTGATTTCACATTTGAAAAAAATAGTTTCCCGTAAAATATGAAATTTAAAAAATCACATGATTCACATTTGACCGGGCAACCATTTTGCTCGTTTACATCTTACGCGTATGACGTAATAAGATATAAAAGTGTTAGCGTCATATGTAATATTAGTAAGTTCAATTTATGTCAAGCAGCTATCGTGTGGCTTAACAAGACCCAAAGCACACGAATGGTGCTTCTGGTTTAATGTTCTGTCTTTTCATGACAAGTTGACAACCACAACGTGCGTGAAGCTAACAAAAATATGGCAGAATAGTATGAAAATACCTGAAATTTTACAGAAATGATCCTTGAATTCCTGGAATTTTAAAATTGTATATTAGAACATTCAGGATCTGGTCCATACTCACAATGAGGTTATTCAGTAAATTAATGTAAATTAAACACAGTCTTCCTCATAACAATTAACATATATTTTTTACATAAGCTACATGTTTCGGTTTATCTGTTAAACCATCTTCAGGCTAATGTCAAAATTGGACAGTCATAAATAAACAATTAATGTAAATTAAACACAGTTTTCCTCATAACAATTAACATATATTTTTACATACGCTACATCCTTCGGTTTATCTGTTAAACCATCTTCAGGCTAATGTCAAAATTGTTTATTTATGACTGTCCAATTTTGACATTAGCCTGAAGATGGTTTAACAGATAAACCGAAACATGTAGCGTATGTAAAAAAAAAATATATGTTAATTGTTATGAGGAAGACTGTGTTTAATTTACATTAATTTATTGTATATTAGTAGATACCCTGGAATTTGATGTTCTAAAGTAAAAAATCTGGTGTGATACACGCATACAATTTCCTTCTACAGTACGAAACGAAAGAACCCCATTTTAGAAGTATTAAACTGGAAAATCACCTATCTCACTCCAATAGTCCGGTCGGCAGGTACATAATGAGGGGGGTTAGCTGGACACAATTCCCAAGTTAATGAAATTTTGGAATATTGTTTGGGGATGGTATTGGGTGTGGAATCTGAGTTTTCGACCTCGAGGACCCTGTGCTAACTCGGGGAGGGCCGAAAAACCACGACATTTTCGGACTTTTTTCGGTTTTTTGCTTATATCTTCTGAACCATGCGTTTTTCAAGAAAAACACCCTTATAGAAAGTTGTAGAGCATGATATTTCCTTCAATTTTGATTGGTCAAAATTATTTGTTGACCCAATACTTACCGAGATACAGCAGTTAAAAGATGGAAGAAATTTCTCAAAATGCAAAAAAATAGAAAAATACAGGTTTTTGCCTCATATTTTTCAACGTATCTATGTATACTATACATAGCTACTTATTATTCTTTATTTTAAACTAGCTGACCCGACAGACGTTGTCCTGTACAAATTTCAGTAAATTTGTGATCGTTTTCTGAATTTGTGAAGAGATATTGGCAATGTGTAAACAAAGTAAAAAGGAGAAAAAAAAACGTATTTCTTAGTGATAATTCCATCTATTAACGATTGTGGCTATGGATATTCAATTTGAGGAAGGGTTAATTCAGAAGTACGCTAATGGAAAATTCACAAATTGACAATCAGTTGTCAAACTACATTTGCTGACGTAGTAGCAAAAATCCCATAGAAAAAAGTATTTGCAGTTTTTCCCGAATTTTCCAATTTTCCGGGCAACTTTTCCAACCTTACTCGGACTATTACGAATTTTTTTTTTAAATTAGCCAAATCAGTCTAGCTGTTCTCAAGTGATGCGCTTCCTAATGACCGTTCTTGTCCTTCCTGGAAGGAGTTCTCTTCAGTTTCGTTTTATTCCTTCAAGGAGAATTCTCCAAAAAGATCAAAGCGGACGGAGGTCTAATGTTTTTTTTTTTATTAATAGAAAACCAGATCAACACTGATTAACAGTATTATGCATGGTTGTGATGTAGGAACTATTGTTTAATTTATGTCTTGCGCGTATGCTGACACGGAGGACACTGACGTCTCGGAAACTTATTGATTATTCACTATCACTTCCACTATCACTTTGGTTTAATGGTAAATCTTGGAGAAGCCGTCTCTTGAGTCGTATGTATATTACTTCGGCCTAGTTGCTGGATGGTGATGTTATCAGTGAAACGTAGATTGGTTAGGATTTTTTGTAGTTCTGTTTATGAATTGTTCAATGGTGTCAATTCCTAGTTCATGGTGGATTTGATCATTTCGAACAAAACCGAAAATTTCGAGGTTTTTCGGTCCTCCCCGAGTTAGTACAGGGTCCTCGAGGTCGAAAACTCAGATTCCACACCCCATACTATCCCCAAACAATATCCCAAAATTTAATTAACTTGGGTATCATTGTTCTGTTGCAACGTTTCATGAAATGAATTAAATTTCGTCGTTTGATCTCAAGCAAATTTACAGATTTAACTACGAAATACGGTGAGTTTTGAAGTGACAAACGGTCATACAGTTACAACAAAGTGAATCAGTTGTCCAAATTGTGTTTGTTCGCATCGCACATTGTGTCGCAAACCAAATAATTGAATTGAATTGAATTGACACAATTTAATTGCATTGCAATGCCGCTAATCACACGGAGCAATTTAGGTCGCAGAACTCGCAATGCTACAAACCAAACGAATTTTCCATTATCGTACTTCTGAATTAACCCCTCCTTAAATTGAATATTCATGGCCACAATCGTTAATAGATGCAATTATCACTAAGAAATACGTTTTTTTTTCCTTTTTACTTTGTTTACACATTGCCAATATCTCTTCACAAATTCACAAAACAATCACAAATTTATTGAAATTTGACGTCTGTCGGGTCAGCTAGTTTAAAATAAAGAATAATAAGTAGCTATGTATAGTATACATAGATACGTTGAAAAATATGAGGCAAAAACCTGTATTTTTCTATTTTTTTTGCATTTTGAGAAATTTGTTCCATCTTTCAACTGCTGTATCTCGGTAAGTATTGGGTCAACAAATAATTTTGACCAATCAAAATTGAAGGAAATATCATGCTCTACAACTTTCTATAAGAATGTTTTTCTCAAAAAACGCATGGTTCAGAAGATATTAGCAAAAAACCGAAAAAAGTCCGAAAATGTCGAGGTTTTTCGGCCCTCCTCGAGTTAGCACAGGGTCCTCGAGGTTGAAAACTCAGATTCCACACCCAATACCATCCCCAAACAATATCTCAAAATGTCATTAACTTGGGAATTGTGTCCAGGTAGAAAGTACCTGCCGACCGGACTACAATACACATTAAAAATGTAAAGTTTGAAAAAAATCGTTAATACCGTTTTTGAGAAAATCGAAAAAAAACTGAAAAATCACAAGAGCAAACACCATACTTCCGGTTATGCGCTGTCGCATCTACATAATACACAAAACTTATATATGAAGTTTCAGCGCCATACCTCTTTTTGTTTTTGAGATATTCTGTTCACAGGCAAATGAACAAAAATTTGCTTTTCGAGTTCAGGGGACTCTAAAACGTGAAGATCTGTTGAAAACTCAATTTCGAATTTTTGAGGTGATTCCAATACTCCTAGGGAGGGGCGCGTGACGTGAAAACAGTCGTGTCACGGCGTGTCACGTCGTGAACGTGACTAATATTTGAAAATCGTGACATGAACGTGAGTGAACATGAGTGAAAATTTCCAAGGCGTGATTCACGTTTCACGTTAAATATTTAGTAACGAATAAAAAACTGCAGGGTGTCCCGACTCAACACTGAAAATGTTTTATTTTTAAACCAATTTATTGTGTACATGTGTAGATGAACTTATGATTCTAATAAAAGTAATGTAACGCTGAAAATGTTGATTCTTGTACGTAAAGATACTTTGAAACCTACGAATTAAAAGTGTTGCCTAGCAACATATACTATCTGAATTTAAGTTTTGAAATAAAAGCTGCGTGTCACGTCGTGAGTGGCGTGTCACACCGTGAACGTGAATGTGCGTGTTTAAAGCAAGCGTGAAACGTGCGTGACGTGAGTGAAAACTCACTCACGCGCCCATCTCTAAAAGGAAGTAATAAAAGGAATGTTGTTGTTTTCCACAAATGGTTGTATTTTACTGAACTTAATTCCACAGTGTTGAACGACATTTATAGTGTGTTAATGAAGGCGATTAATAATCGAAACTGTTTAAAGGACGAACGAGCGATAACGAGTGAGTGCCTTTAATAGTTGAGATTATTAATCGCCCATTAACAAACGAGTTGATTACAAAATTTTTTCGTTGACCGCAAAATCTTTTTTTGTGGCGAAAAATTTGATTTATACAACTAACCTCCATGCAAAATATCATCAAAACGTCAAAATCACAAAAACAGTTAACTAATTAAAAAGAGTGTATTAATCAAAAACAGTGTATTAATAGATCTATTAATCCATCCTTTTAAAAAAAAACAGTTAATTAATGAAAAAGAGTGTATTAATCAAAAACAGTGTATTAATGACGTCTATTAATCCATCCTTTTTTAGGAAAAATAAATCATTAATATAGAAATTATCAAGCGGTCAACGAAAAATAAACATAACAGTTCCAGTGGTGCAAACCACTAAAGCAGCATGCCATGATTAAATTGAAATTTGCCATAACTTAATATTATCCATTTACTTAACATCCGCATTGTCAAACTGACAGTATGTTGACACCATTGCTATTTTTCACATTTTAACAATTAAATTAATGTACAGTCTAATAAAAAAACACTTATTTTGGAAGTATAGTCAAAACTTTTTTTTTTTATTTTGGCGCTGATAGTGCGGATGTCAAGTAAATGGATGATATACCTAATTCGTTTTAATAAGCAATTGTCAAAATGTCAAACCTAGTTATTTCCTAAATCAATGTTGGTATCTCCGAGTGTCAGCCCAATTTCGTCCGTTTGATGCATGTCTTTTATAAACATATAAACCGTTCAATAGTTATTTGCCAAGTAGGTAGACATCGAATTTTGTTTTTATGTTTAATAAAACTAAAACTCCCTAGAAACTCTTTCTGACACTTTGTCAGAAGCAGCTGTTATGTACAGGAGGCTCATGAAAGTGTCTAATTTGACATTTTGAGGTTAAACATGCAATGTTGCCAGTCCTTTCATACTTTGTTTGCCACTAGGCATAATATGTATTATAGAAACCACGAAAGATGAGCCCTGCGTCATCAATGCTATCCGTATGATATAAGATTTTACTTGCTAGTCAAATTAGCATCAGTTGTATTCTCAAGCAATCAGGAGCCAATAGGTGGCGCTTTAACCGGAAAACAAACAGCTGTCAAGTACTGTCAATGTGAATTATTTTCGTTTTAGTTATTTGCGTTTATTTGCTTTTATGATGACCAAGGTTATATGCAACCTAAATCATTTACCAATACACAATTGCAAACGATATAATAATCTAACCAATAAATATACAACTGTATTTCTTCCGCAACGCAGTGCTACAAAAAAGAATTCCATTGAACATAGGAATTTAGATAACCAACTACTAAAATAAAATAATGTAAATATATTAATAATTACAATTTTTAACCACTATCACTACTTAAACTAGAGCCACTTGAATCGTTGCCAACATGAATGATTAGTTCATCAACAGTTACATCTAAAATCCTTTCACGCTCATCCCAAGTCCTAATTTTTTCTTCAGTGTGACGTACACAATTACCTCACACATCTTTGGTACATTGTTCTAATGCTTCCTTCCACATTGCAAGAACTCGGATCATCACTATAACCATCCCTGCTGATGTAATCATTGTAAAATTGTTTTGCATGTGCCCATATTAATTCAATAGCATTGAATTTAAGCTGTTGTTACTGAGTAAAATATGGCTTTCTTTCACTTCAGTATTCAGTGAATTGATGGTAATGTGCTTTTTTTTCGAATACATCGTGTATATGGTATCCCTTATAACATTTTCGAGGAATCCGGTAAATCAGTAGATTTCAACTTTTTACATGGTCTTTTCTTGCCAGAGCTACATAAAACTGGATTCATACTAGAACGACTCTTAACTTTTTTCACAGTAGAAACATTAATGCCTAAACCTTCCGCTGCCCTCTACAAATAATTAAACGATGGATGTAAAATATAATTAGGCGAATTATGTTTTATTTAGATACCTCTTGTACACACGACAATGGAATTTATATGACCCCAATTTCCTTTCTCGTTCGAAGTAATCCAATAAATTTAACAAGAGCTGCTGAGATTGCGAACGTAACGTTTTACCTTTAATAGACATAATTTGTATCAAATCGTAAATAATAACTTGAAAACGTAGTTATAACGCGCCGAAAAAACGAACAAGGCTTCACAAATATTATTTGACAGTTGACTCAAACTACTTTAATCAAATAAGCACTTTCATCATAACACACGCTTATTGTAATGCTATCACTGTCGTACGCATGGAGTTTGTGAACAAATGTACACGCATGTTTGTCGTTACTAAATTCAGCGTGTGATGACGCAGGGCTCATCTTTGGTGGTTTCTATAATATCGACATCGCCGTCATGGATATCTATTTGTCAAACAAATTGTAGTACTAAAGTAAATATGCCAAAAGTCATTAAAGGTGACACAAAACTACAAATTACAAAGGCTTACAGGCATTATAAAGCTGACAGGCCCGACCTCAGTGAAACTGAAATCTTTGCTCGGCTTAGTGACTTTTGGGATGCAAGTATTTATGCATAAAACTTAATTGTTGCTTTAATTTTCGGCTTTGTACTGTTTTAGATATCTGAAAGAACTATTAGAAATATTATGGGGCGGAACAATTTTGAAATTAAACCTTTTGGCCCACGACCTAAAAATGATACATACTATTTGCAACATACGCACTGAAGAAGTAGTTAACAATGCGAGACAAATTGTGCAAGAACAACCACACGTATCTGTTCGCCATTTAGGACAGCAATTAAATGTTTCATATTCAACATCTCATAGGATATTAAGAAGCAATTTGCATTATTTTTCTTACCGGTTACAAGTGTATCAGGAACTGCTGCCAAACGATCCTCCGGTTAGATTGGAATTTTGTAACTGGTTTATCAATAATTTAGGAACTAACGATAATGCGTTTGAGAAAACTTTCTTTACTGATGAGGCATACTTCTATTTATCTGGCTATATTAATTCACAAAGTATGAGGATGTGGAGCGCTGAGAATCTCAATTTTTATGTTGAAGAACCGCTTCACCCACAAAAAATCGGGGTTTGGGCTGCAATTAGTAAAAGAAGAGTTATAGGTCCTATATTTTTTTAAGGTAATTGAGTGCAGTAAAACGATTAAATTTTATTTTAATAGTTCAAATTTTAGGTTTTCTAAATGCACAACCATATCATACTGAAATTTTGTCGCCGTTTTTTGAAGAGTTACGTGACAATGAATTACAAACGGGTTACGTACTTTCAATAAGATGGGGCATAAATTTACTTAAAGAGTTTTACAAAAACAGAGTTATTAGTCAAAACATGTCTACAGTGTGGCCCCCGAGGTCTTGTAACTTAACTCCCTGTGATTTTCTTCTGTGGCCACATTTAAAAAAAATCCATTCTTCAACTTCCACTGGACAATATTCAGCAGCTTTAACAAAGAAGTACCTAATGGAAAAAATAAAGAAATCAATAATAATGGCGTAATATTAAGATTTGAGAATAGAACGAGTTAAAGAGTTTACTTTCTTAGGAACATTAATCTCTGAAAACTTAAATTACACACAAGGAATTAAATCAAGGTTAATAAAAGCATCGAGATGTCCGGGCGCGTTAAATAGTATAATGTCCTTAAGACAAATGTCGCGAAATGCAAAACTACGACTTATAAGACTGTAATTCGACCCACAGCTACGTACGCATGTGAAACATGGACGATGAATGTGGCAGACCAAGATACGATAAGTAGGTGGGAGAGAAAAATGCGGAGAAAAATATTTGGAGGGACTCGGACGGATGATGGTTGGAGAAGACTTACAAACGAAGAGGTACAAAAGAAGTATGGAGAGCCAAACATAGTAGACTTCATTAAAGCTCGAAGGTTAAGATGGTTTGGGCATATATGGAGAATGCCAGATGGAAGAGCTACTAAAATAGTATTGGAAGGCAGAGCGCAAGAAACTAGAAGAAGAAGCGACCAACGAATAGGTGGAAGGAGGCAGTAATGGAAGACATATCAAGGAAAGGAATAGAAGACTGGAGAAATAAAATCATCAATAAGGGACAATGGAGACACATTGTTATGCAATGGGCCTAAAGTGGCTTGTAAAAGCTTTATTTATACTGAAAAAATACATAAATTGTAATATTTAAATATTTTTGTATACAATTTATAATTACAATAAAAAAACGACTTTCATTATACCATTATGCCTACTCAACAAAGTATGAAACGTATTCAGAATCAGCAATTTGTCTTTCATGAAATTTATCTTAACCAATACTAAAAGTGGCACAAAATCCAAAACCAAATCTGGCAACCACGTTTTGTACATTAACATAAAATTATCATTTTATATAAAATGAGCATAACCTAACTTTTGTTAATGACTGACAGCATATTTACAGGGTGAAATTCATCACCCTAACATGGCCTCCTATCTGGCAAATAACTATTGAACGGTTTATAAAAACAATTAAAAATTGGAGAAGAATTTAAATTTAAAGAATGGCTTCATGTAAAAGGGGTACAGCCGGTACAGGTCAGTCGCTTTTTCAAGTAAATATTCCATACAAACCTTCATTTCTTGTTGCTAAGTTTGAAGAAGCAACTCACTTTTCAGCATCATTAAACATTGTAACATTACTTTTGATGTGCAAGGTCATAACAGATAAACAATATTGATCATTTTTCTGTAGGTACTTTCTTAACCGGTGGCTGGATATGAAATTATATTGTGATTTGTAACTGCAATTGAAAAACGTCAAAGTGCGCTGGATATGAAATTCTATTGTGATTTGTAACTGCAATAATTGAAAAACGTCAAAGTGCAACATAACCTCAATAAATATCTAGTGTAAAAGCCATTATACATCTGGTAGGTAAATACGATATTCTGGGGAATCTGGGGTGGTATAGTTTGTTCTTTTAAGAATTTTTGACATTGACAATTGTTTATTAAAGTGAACGGACATTAGATACCCATCGAAGCAAATGAACTACCATAAGTCAGAGAGAACTAAATTACATCTTGATCTTGGAACTATTTTCCTAAAAATATACAAAACACATTTTTATTGCCTGTTATGATTAATACGAGGGGACCGAGAAAAGTTCTGCCGATCTCATTAGGCCATGGAAAAAAAACAAAATTTCTTGATTGTCATAATTGTCAAAGTTTTGGTAGTTGTGCCTGTAAATTTCATAAAGTTTCAGTTATTAACTTCTGATTTATAAAACAGAATATAACAGGGTAATCAAAAATGGAAAAAATCGGTTGAATTCTAGGATTGGGGGCCATTTTTTGGGACCATGTTTTTATTGCATTTTTGCACGTTTCAGACAATTTCAAGACTTTTTTTTTTTTTTTTTTTTCGAAAAAATGAAATTTTTTTCGAAATTTCAAATTTTTTTTTTTTTGCATTTTTACACGTTTCAGGCATCTTACAGATGACACACAAACCTAACCTAACCTAACCTAACCTAACCTAACCTAACCTATGCAGGGATTGACTTCCACTGAGAAGCTCCGCAAAGTGTTGGAGGATATACGGCGCGTATATCCTGGACCGGATTTGTGGGCTCAGAGGATCCGGCGCCCTCATGAGGGCTGTCATTGCCCACAGTGTTAAGTTTTTGTTCTCTTCCCTTACGAACCCAATTTTATGTTTCTCTTTAAAGAGGTTTTTAAACCCACTCATAACTTTTTGTAGTTATTTTTTGTCCCACCTCCCATTAATTATGTTGGTATTCCTCAAGGAGGTAACTTTGTTAAAGAAATTTTTTTTCGTTGCAATAAAAGCCACACAAAATGAATCGCTATCATAACTCTTCTTAATTTACATTGCAAGTAGTAGTAGTAATTAGTAGTAGTCATAAGTTACTTGAATTCACTTGATTTTACATTGCAAGTAGTAGTAGTAATGCAGAAGAGGGTTGCGGTCACCCTTTTTCATTAGGGGTTTTCATGTCCGGTGAGTGAAAAATTTCTAAGTTTTTTGAAAATTTTTTACACCGAAAAAAAAAGTCTTAGAATTGCCTGAAACGTGTAAAAATGCAAAAAAAGAAAATTTCGAAATTTCGAAAAAAATTTTTTTTTCAAAAAAAAAAAAAAAAAAAAAGTCTTAAAATTGTCTGAAACGTGCAAAAATGCAATAAAAACATGGTCCCAAAAAATGGCCCCCAATCCTAGAATCTAACCAAAAAATCGAGTACCACGCTGTAATAAAATTTCTCACAAAAGAGGGAATTCACTTCACAGAAATTTCGGAATGTTTAAGAAATGTGTATGGGGAGTCTGCACCTTCAGAATCTACAGTTAGACGTTGGGCAATAGAATTTAAACATGGAAGAATAAGCTTAGAAGACGATGAAAGAAGTGGGCGCCCTGCAACTGTACAAAATAAAAAAATGGTGACAAAAGTGGAAAAATTAGTCTATTTTACACAAATTTTTTTGACAAAATCGTTACAATGGACGAAAGCTGGGTTTATCACTTTGATCCTGAGACAAAACAATCCAGCATGCAGTGGCGGCAGAGTAATTCGCCGCCCCCAAAAAAGTTTCGAGTCAAGCCATCGGCCGGGAAGATTGTGCTTTCAGTTTTTTGGGATTCAAGGTTATACTCATAGATTTTTTTAAAAAAGGACATACGATTACTGGAGACTATTACGCGTCTCTTTTAAGGTAATTGAGGGAAAATATTAAACTGAAACCCAGGGGAATGCTTAGCCACGGTGTCCTGATGCAGCATGACAACGCCTCATCCCATACTTGCGTTGCAGCAACTTCAAAAGCGGCCGAATTGGGTTTCCAAATTTTGCCACATCCACCATATTCACCTGATTTGGCACCCTCTGATTACCATTTATTTAGGAACTTAAAGAGTCATTTACGTGGAACGCATTTTAAAGATCATGAAAGTGTGAAAAGTGCAGTTTCCTAGTGGCTGGAGGAGCAAAATGCAGACTTCTATAAAGACGGGATTTTAAAGTTGAAGCATCGGTGGCAGAAATGTGTGGATTTGCAAGGAGGCTATATAGAAAAGGTTAAAATTGTACAGTTTCAAAATAAAAAACAAGTTAATCTTTGAGAAAGGCAAAATTTTTCTCGTTCCCCTCGTACACTCGTTATTGTGTAGATGCCATCTTATTTTCTTTTTTGATTGCCTGTCGTTCTTTTCGTAGCATGTTGAGGTGCGACTTGCAGCTGGAATTGGACATCAATACGTAACGTTTGGATTCCTCTAACTCAGGGTATTTGTTAGCGCTAGCTTTACAGTGAAGTGATTTTAAAAGTGTTGTCTTGGCAAATTGTGAGAAGTTGAACAATACCGTCAAGTTTTAACGCCTATGTGTTGTTTTGCATTGCAAATTCAAGTAAACATACGTTACTATTTGAGTGGATGCTAATAATTTTGATCAGGTAACATAGTTCCTTTATGCAGAATTTAAAGTCATTACTGTTTGAAATGTAGGTATGTCGTTTATCGCTATGTTTAGTTTAAACGTCACCATTTAACATGACTAACCCCTTTCGCATATATTTTTAACTGTAACTGCATATATTTGTGTTTTGTTTCGAAGATGTACAGGAATTCAAATGATTATAAGCAAGTGTAAGGAAAGGTAGGTTCAATTCAGCTGTTGCAGTCACCGGCTCAAGCTGTGCCAAGCCAGAAGTAGAAAGCTGGGCTCACTTCCTTCCACTTTCAAAGTGGGCCTACCGACTTTTCCCGATTTAGGCCAAGTGGTGACGTCTCGATTATTTAACATCTTTTACCTCGCTTACCGGAGTGTTGCATTAATCCTAAGGTAGTAAAGAGCCTGCCCTTCTCGCCGAGCATTTCTAAATCTGGACCCTTGTGTTACAGCACATCGTAACGGGGATTAGGTCTGCGAATTTGGTTCAATTTACAGATTGTGTAGTTGGGAGTATCTACGTTATTTTAGTCGTTTAGAACCGCGTTAGTGGCTGTAACAAGCTGGCGGCCCAACGTGGTGCATTGTTTGAGATCAGTTTTGGCTGTAACAAAGTAATGTTCCAGTACACCTGGAATTTCTTACAATATGTCAGTTTTAAAATGTCAAATCCCAAGCGCATCACATACTGTTTTCATTATTCAAAAATAAAGTAACCCAGAGTTAAATAGAAAAATGTATATTGAACAAACTTCATAACATCCTCGTCTTCAAATGTTGACATACAACATTGTTTAAACATTAAATAAAGTAACAAACATCAGACTGTAAAACGAGTAATACTTGAACTTAAACATAATTTTGTAAACGTATTGGGATAACTAACACTGGAAAAAATAATATGAAAGAAACAAGAAAACATATATCGTCCTAACATTTCATATAAAAATATAAAAACTCTTAACACATTATGTCATTGTATCATTTTTACTTTCAATACCATTAACAGCACCTACAATATCAGTATTGTCCACAGATGGTTCAGGAGTTTCGCCCCTTGACACACATCCAGGCACAATACGTTCGTCTAAAGCAACTTTACAAGAACTTAAATTAGACGGAGTTGTTTGTGGCAAATCTTCAATTGCTTTTTTTGCAACTGGTGACCTGCGTTGAGTATTTTCTGAATCAATCATCTCTTCAGATTGAGAATTATTCTCTACTTCAGTTAAATCACCTCTACATACAGATCCAGGCACTATTTTGTCACAATGAGGCGTCGACGATCGCCTTTGAGTAGAATAAGTAGGATTATTTGATGAAGCACATTCTTCAATAGGAGGTTGGATTACATTCTCAGAACTAGAATCGTTTGTGGTCATGTCGATATGGGAAACTGTCAGTTCATTAGCAATACTAGATATATTATCAGTTAATTTGCCATCTCCACCTGCTAAGTTTGGATCTTCATTTACAGCGGCACATTTATTTGTTTCTTCATCAGATAGTTCACTTAACTTTGGTGCTAAGTTACTTGCTTCGCCTTCTGTTGTTAAGTCAGCTTTAACGCCTAAATCGGAAGAAATCATAAGCTCACTTGCTGTACCGGATGTTTTGCTGGTTACTTCTCCATCTTCACCAGCTAAGTTTAGATCTATATCGATAGCAGCACTTTTATTTGTTTCTTCATCAGATAGTTCGCTTAACTTTGGTGTTACGGTACTTGCTTCACTTTCCCTTATTAAATCATCTTTAGCCTCTATATCTGAAGAAACCGTAAGCTCACATGCTGCACTAGATGTGTTGCTAGTTAATCCTCTATCTCCTCCAGCTAAGTTTAGATCTATATCGGTAGCAGCACTTTTATTTGTTTCTTCATCAGATAGTTCGCTTAACTTTGGTGTTACGTTACTTGCTTCACTTTCCCTTATTAAATCATCTTTAGCCTCTAAATCTGAAGAAACCGCAACCTCACATGCTGCACTAGATGCGTTAGTAATTAATTCGCCATCTCCACCAGCTAAGGTTAGATCTATATCGGTAGCAGCACTTTTATTTGTTTCTTCATCAGACGGTTCGCTTAACGTTGATGCTAAGTTACTTGCTTCGTCTTTAACTTCTGAGTCTGAACAAACCGCAAGCTCACTTGCTGTAGCAGATTCTTTGCTGGTTAATTCTCCATCTCCACTTGCCAAGTTTAGATCCACATTGATGGCAGCACATTTAATTATTTCTTCACTAGTTGTTTCACTTTCTCTTATCAATTCGTCCGCAGCTTCTAAATCTGAAGAAATATCTTTAGACACATCAACATCGACATCCGTTATTTTTGAGCTTTCACTGATCTGCTCCGACAATGCTGAAGCTCGAACTATTTCTTCAACTATGTCTGTAACATCGGCTAAGCTGGAGTCCAACTTGGAAATTTCTGTTGCTACATTGGCCGTGTTCGATTTCTCCCCACCTTTGGCTTCAATTAGAGTAAGCATTTCAGATTCGTTACTTAGGAAACATTCAATATCAGGTATAGCGGTTTCGGTCTTCATAACTGAACTTTTCTTCGGAGTGCTTTGCAGAGAAGACACGCAGGTAC